>BPLR01007329.1:0-259607 GCA_021605095.1 Caerostris extrusa
ACTTCTTCATATTAAAAGCTATTACTTTTAGAGAGTGTGAGGTAAATTTGTATTATTTTGAAGTTGTGTTGTTTTGATTTTTTTTTGGTTGCTATCTTATCCAAAGATTAATTTTTTAAAATTTATATATTTCTTTTAGTCATAGTTTATAACACATGCAAAAATCTTTTTGTTCTTTTTTAATCTTAAAAATGTACTTTACTGTGTCTTGTTTTCATTTTCAAATATAAGGGTAGAAAAACAGCTTTCAGTTATATGTATCATTGATTGTCTTATATTGATAGTTTCTTTTTTATATTAAATGAAAGTATTAGGCAGGGAAAAAAACTCTTATTTAAAATAAAAATTGTGTATCTTTATATTTTATCAAAATTAAATTAACTTGGATTTTGTCTTATGTATATTTAAATATGTAATTTTACTATATACTAAGTTTAGAGTTAATATATGTGTTTAAAATCTAAAGTTTTTCAGTATATATTTATAATTCAAAAATAGATTATTAAGAATAGTCTACTAAATATATGGATCTAGGTATTATGTATATTGATGCTCAGAACCCAATGAAATTTGACAAACTATTTGCATAGGTCAATTACCGTGTGGATCAGACTGAAAACACATATTTTCTCCTTAATAACATGGGAAGGAATTGATATCAGATACATGTCCAGCATAATTAATAAGTCTAGCAGCAGGTATTTAAAAACAAACTTATAAACATTCAGTTGATAAATTTATAGGATATATAAAATTTCATAGATAAAAAGATGATTTAAGCTTATCAAAATAGCATCTGTGTATACATGACAAAATTTCTTATGCATTATGCATTGTTATACATATTTAACTATAATTTAAAAATATATATATAGATATATATGACTTTTAGAATGAATAAATTCCATGCAATTAATGAACATTTTTAATTATAAAAGTTTATAGCTTATGAAATATCAAGAAATTTAACTCGTCTTTTTATTTAATAATTGTAGCTGTCTTTTTCTTCATATTCTAATGTTATTAAGGGAAAATTTGCTGCCTCTTATTCATAAGTTAACCAGATTTCCATTTTAAATGTAAACAATCCATATTTTGAAGGTCCTTCTTGTATTCAATACCTTTTATGATATAAACTAAATGTTTATTTTAAAATATTTAAATTATTTGATTTTAAATTGAAAATTAAAATTTTATTTCAATTGTATATTCATTATGTTTAAGTTTTATAGTATAATTTAAAACTTAAACATAATGAAAAATTTTGACTCATTTCTTTTCTGTATTTCTCACTGTATCTGCAACTCTGATTTATTTCCTATTTAGAGGAAAAAATGAATTGTATATATATGAATGAACCAAATATAGGATTAAGCCATTCTTGTTTGAATTTTTGTGAGTAATTTTTAAAAAGAGTTAATGTGTAATCAAAATGAAAAATTTTAAGTTAAAAATAAAATATTTGTCTGACATGGATTTGTTAAAATGTAATCATGTATATGGGCCCGATGGACAAGTAACTAGTGCTCGATGCCACAGGGTTCAAGTCCTGACTGTACCATGGATGTTTGTAGTGGTTCGGAATCCTTTTTAAACTGTATGTCCCTGTCTAATATGACTGTAGAGCATTGGGCAAGGGGCTGACAACTCTACCCCATAAAAAAAAAAAAAAACATCTCCTGTCTCGAAATCTACCAGCAGACAGATGGTCTTGGCCCACCATGGGGCTGTTGCGGCACTGATGATGAATTCTATGTATGCCTAATTAAATTAACTAATTTATTACAAAATGTTTAAGCTCAACAAATTTTTTTCCATAAATGTTTTATTATTTAACTGGTCTGTCTGAAAAAAATAAATGATATATAATAACTAAATGTAAACAAATAATTGTGCTGTGTTCGAAGAGTAGTGGGCATTCTATATTTGTAGGAAAATTTTATTTTATCTGTGGCAGTCTACCAAATGGATTTAACTACCAGTAACTGTTTTAGTTGTCTTGTATGTATAGAAATTGTTGATTCAGTAATTTAGTAGCATTTTTATAATTTTTATGTCAAGTTGAAATTAAATTGAAAGTTAGATGTTTGACTCAATTTTAATATGTATAGTCTTAATGTTAAATGCAATTTAGAATAATTACATTACAGCAACTATTCAAATTCAATTGTATGGGCTTCTGATTTTCTTTTTTTTCTACCATATTATATTAACTGAAACATCGTTAAACTAAATTTATTTATTTGATAAATTTAATTAATTTTACATTTAAACATAGTACGACTGATTACTTAAAAATTTCTAGAAGTAGTATTAATGTTCCTGGGTTATATAATTTAATGTGTAATTTAGTGTTTAATGTGAAACCTGGTATCACTCATCCTTTTATTGTTGACAAGGATGAGTGATACCAGGTTTTATACAATAGGTATTATTTATCATTAATCTATAGATCATAATATATTGTTGTTAAAAACATTAAGTATTTACAATAATACATTATATAATCATTCAAATAAGCGATAAAAATGTTGTAACAGTTTTAATAGAGATTTTAACTCAATTTATATATTAATTTATTCAATAACAGATTGAAACCACCAAATTTATTAATAAGTTTTTGTATGCATTTTCTTTATTTATATATAAAAAAATCTAAAAATTAAATTGATA
This sequence comes from Caerostris extrusa, assembly GCA_021605095.1. NCBI lineage: Eukaryota > Metazoa > Arthropoda > Arachnida > Araneae > Araneidae > Caerostris > Caerostris extrusa. The sequence continues at coordinate 2,674 of BPLR01007329.1, forward strand.
TAAGTTGTAATTCTTTAATATTTTTTACTTACAAATAATAATTACCGTAAAAACTTGTATGTTTACTAAAGCTGGAGAAGGTTATCATCTGCTTTCCATTTTATTATTTTTATTTTTAAATTTTTAATCTATGAAGTTGTATAACTTTAAATGTGAGCATCAGTATAGAATATTTAAAGGAGGGAAAAAAACCCCACACTTTCAGCTGGCACTGTCATTTTGTTACAACCAATATTCTTTAGTAAATTTTACATCTTGCAAAAGTTTTCTTAAATTCTGAAATTTAGTTTAAAATATCTACAGATTACTATTTTATACAGTTTCATTGACAATTACTTAATAGTAGTTAAATAATTGCTGAAAGTTTACATACCTGTTCCACATGGAGAATAGAGTAAGGAATATGACCTTAGAAAGTCAAGGGAATATTATATGTTCCAATGGAAATTTTTGCATGAAAGAAGCATTTAAAATTCAATGTTTTGAAAATTAAAATGTTTAAAAATTTTTTTAGTTATTTAAGAATTTTTCTTTTTAAATTTTTGTCCTTTAAAGATGTACAATTTAGAATTCAAGTATAAGTAAAGAAAAGATGTAAATGCAGGTTTTTGCCTTGTTTGCTGCTGCTGTTTACTTACAGCATGTTCTTTTGTAGACAAAAATTAATTTTATATATTGTAAAATTTTTCTACTTAAGTTCTAATATTTAGTTTAAAAACAAATTATATATTCAAGTTGTTTCATTTTTTATGATTTGCGTGTAGTTTTTTGTTAGTAGTTCAAGATATATTGAAATATAAATACATGAAAATATAGGTCCAACTCAGTTAAACAACTTAAAAAAAAAAAAAAAAAAATCCACTTTAGTTTAAAGACTGTAAGATTAATGGAAATTTCAATTACAGAATTTTACCAGATTTTGTCATTTGGAGATCAAATGGAGAAACAAAAAGTTTTATTAACTTAAAAATTGATAATTTTGATGATTTTAACCAAGTTTTAGATTATGTGGGCTTTGGTAATTTTAGTGAAGTAAATAGACCCTGAATTATAATTTTTATGTAGACCTACTTGTACTTAACTTTATGGGCTTAAAAACCTAAGTTTGTGCATGCATTCACTTAGGTATTACTTAATAATCATAATGTATGGTAAAATGTGGCTTCAGTAAAATAATGCAAATCAATTTGTGCAATTATAACTAAACTAAAATAATATAAAATTGGAAAATTTTATTAAGAGTACCATTTGAGATAACAGTAAAACAATAAATAATGTAGTTGAAGATAACTTTTTCAAAGATCTGTAAGAAAAACGATTGTTTATATGGAGGTGATGTGTGGAGAAAACAAATGAAAAAGAGAGAAAAGTGGCCAAGCCACAACACAAACGTTTCTTTATATATGGACATACAAGAATAGTATAAAACAAAAAATTGCTACTTTCCAGCAGTCACCTTACTAATTCTCAATGCTCAGAAAGTAATGGGCAGAACTTGCATGTTGAATAAGATTTTTTTAATAGATTATCAATAACTGAATTTTGAAAAGTTTTGGAAGTTCTTAATTATTTGTTAAGCTATCAAAACTATTTAGGGATTAATAATTCTTTATTAAAACTAGATTAATTTTTCTAATATTAAAAAAATATAAGTAATTTTTTCATAATAAGTAATAACTTTGTTATTGTTTTTCATTATTCTAGAAGATTTGAAAGTTCTGCAAAATGATTGAAGTGATTTGTACTGATCGTCTTGGAAATAAAGTTAGAATTAAATGCAAGTATCCTTTTTGTAATGTTTTTGTCAAAGAATTAACATAGGTGGTGATATTTTTTTTAAAAATATTTAATAGTGATTGTATGAAGAGAGCAATTAACTAATTCTTACTTTAATTTATATTTCTTACATCATCATTACATTTATATATGTATGATACATGCATATGTGGATAATTAAGTATTTTTATGTTGGTTTTTTTTACTATTAAATATGATGAAATTTGAAAATGTAGTTCATAAACTCATCATTTTTTTTTTTATGTAATATGTATTTTTGTTAACTTTAGTTTTTAAGTTGCTATGTAATAAATTTCACTGATTTGTTTTGCAAACATGATAATTTTCTTTCTGGTTTAAATGAGCATATCATATCTTCTACTTTAAAACCCTTTTAAGAAACACTTGCTTTGAGATCTCTTGAGTTTAAATTTAGGTAAATTTTCCTTTTTTGGAAAATTTTTGAGATATCCAATGACAATTTGTGTTAAAATATCAAATATTTCTTATAAGTAATAAAGTACTATAAAATTCACCCCTTAATACACCTTCCATTCCTTAGGAATCATTTTAAGATGATAGGATTGATTTAGTTATAAACTTCTTCAAACGATAACTTATTTATGATATTTAAAACACGTTTCTTAATAAAGGGAAATTACTCTGATTGTACTGATTTGTTCTGAATTTTTAATTAATATTTTCTTTAAGTTGGTCTTTAAAAAAAAAATAAATGATAACGTTTTCTTTTTTTCTCTTAAGAACTTTTCTTAACAAATTATTTTTAGACTGAGCAAATATTAATTATTCAAAAATTTGATTTTCAGCTGCATTTAAAATTAAATCAACCATCTGTTAACCCTGGAAGAAAGAACAGGTACAGCAGCACGTTATCCAAATATAGATGTCTTTAACTAAAATTTTGATTCCTCTTCTCAGTTTTGAATCATTTGTGATATTTTAGTGAAGACTTGATTTGGTAAATCTTTCATAATTAAGCTTAAAATTATATTTTTTTGCAAACTGAAATTTTTTTTACTACACTTGTCTATAGATGTGATGTGATTTAACCTTTTATGGAGTTCAAAAATATCATTTTTATATATCTGGTAAATAAATAAAAAAAGATTAAATCCAAAAGGATTTCTTTCATTATTCCAAGAGGCAAGTCTCTGCCAACTTTAAAAATATTTTATAAAATCAATGTTAAAAAAATCAACACTTTAGCTGCAAGAAGTCAACATTTGAATGCATACAAGTCCACATATTTCTAGTTTTAATAAAATTTTAATAAGAAAAAACTGTTTCTCTATTTATTGATACAGTTTTATATTTATAAAAAATATTTCTATGATTGTTAAGAAGATATTACTTGCATTTTTAATTAGTATCTAATATAGTTATTTATACTTATGATATGGAAAAGTTCAGTTATTATGCTTAACATTATTAAAAGTGAAGAAGATACCATCAAGGATCTTAAGAAACTTATTGCTGCTGAAACTGGCACAAGATGGGAGAATATGGTATTGAAAAAATGGTAAGTATCTGTGTTGAATTTGAGTGATAATATTTTTAAATTATACTATTATATGCTTCTGTATTAAAATCTCCTAAATTTTTTTCCCTTTTAGGTACAAGATATTTAGAGATGAAGTCACTTTGGCAGATTGTATCCTTTTTCATAATTTTGACTTTTAAAATAATAGTTGTAAGGTCTATCCATTTACAGTGAGTGTAAAAAGTATTTGTACAGTACAACAATTGATTTAAAAGAGATCCGTTCATAAAAATTATAAACATAAATTCGATTTTAATTAATTATAAATATATAATAGAACATATTTTCACTAGTTTCATGTGAAATTGACACAAAAATAATTTTATACATGAATAAATATTTACAAAACTGAAACAATCAAACATCTTGTGGTGTAAAAAGTATTCGTACATCAGGCATATATTGGCCAATACAATCATAATATTTCAGCTAATACCTTGTAGGATATCCTTTAGCTCGAATGGCTGCCTTGAGTCTCTTTGGCATCGATTCCACCAATTTTGCTGTTATTGAGCTAGATATGGCGTCCCATTCTTGATTAAGACCTGATTCCAAATCATTTTTATTAGAAATATGTCTGGATCTAATATTTTTATCAAGAACGTGCCATAAATTCTCGATGGGGTTGAGGTCCGGAGATTGAGGAGGAAATTTCATGAACTTTGAGGTATTATATAGTATCCAGAGCCTTGTGTTTCGGGCTGTGTGCTTGGGGTCGTTATCATGCATGAAAACGTAATCACCATTCAAGCCCATTTTTGTTACACTAGGTCCTAAATTATTTTTTAAAATGTCAATATAAAGTTGATGATTCATAATGCCTTTAATAAAGACTAATTTGCCCACCCCAGAAGCACTCATACAACCCCAAACATGCAGACTTCCACCCCCATGTTTCACTGTTGGCACTAAATTCTTAGGATGCATTTCTGTATTGCACTTTCTCCATACCATTCGTCTCCCGTCCGATCCAAATATGTTGTATTTACTTTCGTCTGTAAAGATAATCTTTTCCAGAAATCTGGACTTTCATTAACGTATTGCGTGGCGAAAGACAATCGCAGCTTCCGATTCTTCTCACTAACAAAGAATTTTCGTCTCACAACACGGCCATGGAAACCGTCATTTCTGCATGCATTTGAACAATACTTACGGAGACTGCTGTTCCCATGTTCTTTAGTTCTGATGTTAATGTAGGAGCACTTATTTTGGGATCCTTCTTTAATGAACTTACCAGAAACAGTCTGTCAGATGATGGCAATAGACATGGTCGCCCAGTACGAGAACTATTTTGAACCTTTCCAGTGGCAGCAAACTTTTTTTATGATTGACTGCTCAGTTGAACGGGGTCTACCGACTAGATAAGAAATCTTGTTGTACGATTTAACATTTTTACGGAGCTTTAAAATCAGTTTCTTTCGGAAACACTCGTCTCTTTACTTTTACGACCCATTACAGAATTTCTAGTTTCTCACTACATTAAAATTTCCACTGAAGAACCTTTTAAGTAACTTACAAGATGACGTCAATTAACTATATCATAATGGCTAAACCAATCACAAAATAACTAAAAAAAAATTGCATTTCGTTTAGTGTACGAATACTTTTTGCACCACAAGATGTTGGATTGTTTCAGTTTTGTAAATATTTATTCATGTATAAAATTATTTTTGTGTCAATTTCACATGAAACTAGGGAAAATATGTTCTATTATATATTTATAATTAATTAAAATGGAATTTATGTTCATAATTTTTATGAACGGATCTCTTTTAAATCAATTGTCGTACTGTACGAATACCTTTTACACTCACTGTATATAAATAATTTTTCCACATTAACATTGCATGAAGGGAACCATGAAAAGCATTTTAAAATAAAGATGTATTCTACATATTCATATATGTATTTAGATCTTACTAGGTAGAAAACTTTTAACTAGAAGAAATTTTAACTTCTGAAAAACTTACTTTAAATGAAAACATGGTTTATGTATAACGGTTATTTATTTCCATATTTTAATGATACTTATTAAAAATCATTCTCATTAGATGAATCTGCTGTTACGGTAATATTTATGGTTGTTGATGGAAGAATCTATCGAGAGTCTGTTTCCTTATTTATTGTTTCAATAATTTTCTCGCCTTTTTCTAATGCCTAAATTATTTTAAATTTGACCCCTAAACTTATCTGGGTTCCCCATCTGAATCATTTTATTAATAATATCCCATGTTGATGTTGTTATTGATCTCATAAAATTTTTTATTTGACCACAAATATTTACTACATATCTGATAAAGTTTGCAAGATGATAAATTTGCAAGGATTCCCTAGAGTTATAAATTACTCTAAGGAATCCTTGTATTTGATTATTTCAATTAGGCTGTGGTAGATGTACATTAAAACAAATGTGCATAAATTTAGGGAATATTATGTTTTTTATATTTAACTAAATAACCTTAAAAATTATAAGTATACATATAATTTTTATTAATGAAAACTATTATTAAATACCTAGATGGTTTTTCTATGATATCAATTGTAGAATTTCCTTTTACATGAAATTTCAGTATTTTGTTGCCTAAATTTACATCTATTTTCGTTTTGCTATGTAACAGTTCAATTTGTTATATGTATATATAATGTGTTGTTATGCTTAACTAATTTAAAGATGAAATACATGATGGAATGAATATGGAATTGCATTACGTATGAAGAATGGACACTTCAATTTATTTGGATATTTTCTTCTCTGATTTTTGTACATTTTTTAAAAAGTTTTTATCATATATGATGTTTGTTCAACTTTTCATAATATGTTAAATGAAATATGTTTATATTAAAAAATAGAAAGTTATAAAAATTTATAAAAAGAAATTTTATTTAGAATTGGAATTAGTAGTAAATCCAACTGTATTTATGTTATTCTAATAAACAATAAAAGTTGAACATATACTTCACTAAAGAGTTTTAATTACGTTGTTTTGAAACATTTGATATAAAAAGGCTATTGGCACAATTGTCATACATCTGGCATTTTTTATTAAGTATCTCAGTTTGACTTGTTTTAACTGTTGTTTCAGACTAATAACAGCCTTCGTTTATTGAATATTAAATGCAGATTGATTTTCCTTTACTACTATCAATAGCCAAATTGCTTTTGTTATTGAAATATTAAACAAGGGTGAAAAATCTGTGCGATCAACTACGATTTTCACTACAACTAATATGTTTTATTTGTTTTTTTTATTTATTATTTTGTTAAATAATATCCAAATTTCATAATAATTTTATTTTCAATAAAAATTAGCTGTAATCTGTCATTTGAATGATTACAGCAATTCTTTATTTCCCATTTGCTACTTGCCCTGAATTTAAGCACATTTTTTTTTCTACATAAAATCTACAACTATGTTATATCTAGAATTATTAAAATTCCCAAAAATAAGATTTGTTAAATAATATTTAAAAACATATTTATAACATTTATCCATTATTTATCTATATGTAATTATTGTTCATTCTCTGTATGCATGACATATTGGATGTATTTATTAATATTTGTTTTTTTAACGGCAAACAATTTTTCTTTATCCTTCTTGCAACCTCGAATAGTTTGGAATTCTTAGCAATAAATATTTTTTTTGTGCTACATTTTGTATTTTTTTCTAAAATTGGATACATATAATTTTAGATTTAATTTTGAAACTAAAAAACACTATTTTGCTTATACAAATAAAAAATAACTTATTGTAAACATATAAGAAATTTTTTTCTTACTTAATAAAAATTCGTATATCATTTGATAATTTTAAATGAATATTTTATTTTATACCATTTATTTAAAATAATATGTATTTTTATTAAATAACGCATTTAATGTAAAAATAGCATGGCGAAACAAAATTCTAAGAAAAATGTAATATATTTTTCTATTAAATAATTTAATAATCATATTTTTATATGAAATCTGTTAAAAATTAGTACAATATTTCCATTAAAAATATTCATTGCTAAGAATTCCAAAATATTCGAAGTTACACAAAGGATAAAGAAAAATTGTTAGTCATTAAAAAAACATGAAAAATATTAATAAACTAAAATGTAAAAAATAATTGTTAACATAAGAATAAAATTACTGACGAGAAAATTAATGTCACTGTTCTAAAAGCGTGGGGTGCTCAATATCAATCGTTATAATTTTTCACTAGTTTCATTCCGAAATGCAGAGTTAGTTAAAAATGTCATACAAAGCACCCTACGCTTTTAGAACAGTGACATTAATTTTCTCGTCAGTAATTTTATTCTTATGTTAACAATTATTTTTTATTTTTCAGTTTGATTAACTCTAAAAGCATGTTTTTTAGTGTTTTTAAACTATAATATTTAAATGACTGGAACTATAGTTCTTACAATAATTTAATTGTGAGTAAAACAAAGGCTATATGCGAATATGTCAAGCCAGCCAGGATTCGAACTGGGAATCTCCTGATCTGTAGTCAGGCGTGTTATCCGTTGTGCCACTGTCCCATGTAGGTTTGAATGTAGTAGGTACTTTCATTCTACATGGGTTAAAATCAGTTAAAATAAAATCACTAATTCTGGTTATCCTAATCATGATGAGATAATAAGTTATCAAAATATTTTATTGTCGTCGGTACTTGATAAGTCTACAACGTTTAAATTAAATCTGATCGCTTAAAGTAGGGCAAAATCGAGCCCAAAGAGTCGGTTACAAACAAACATACAGGTGAAACTAATAAAAAGCGTATTAATTACATCCATTACTGTAATGTGTTCAATTCAATATTGGATATGTTTATTAAAATACATTAAATAAATTTTCTTATCTATGCATTAAATAAAAAATAGTTTTTAACATTCAATTCTAATTTTAACTTTCTTCTTATAATTACATCAATAAATTAGTTTCGAATATTATACAAAATGAATGATTTTAATTCAATTGCAGTACAAATCGTGCGATGTTCTTACATTTTAATCATACGATTGCTAAATATAAAATTAATTAGTATATGCTTTGAAATCTGAAGAACTGTTAATGTAAAAATATGCTGCTGTGAAATCACTGAGAGAGAGGGAAAGGTATTACAAAAATGTAAATTGCCTTGCTGCAAAACCACTGAAAGTTGCTAAAAAATAATTTTTTGATTTTCCACCCCAGTATTAAAGGAATTGCACATTGGGACACTTTTTCGAAACTATAATATAGTTGTAATACTGTCGGTAGCCAAATTATTTAATTTTTACTTAATTTCCGTTTTTAACTCTTAATTATTTATTGTTTTAAAATAAAGCAAGAGCTGTTTCATACCAAACATTATGCTATTGGCAATATTTTGTAAGTACACTGATTTTAAAAAACAAAAATAATTAAATTACAACTTATGCAGAAATGTCGTCTATGCCAAATGCTTATTGAGACAACCATACTTTTATTTACAATCATTAATATTTAAGTTCAAGTCACAAAACTCATAGTTACAAAAATGTTTATAAAATAATATATTAGTAAAATGTTTATTAAACGAAAGGAAAAATTAAATGGCTATTAAAATAATTATTCTCTTTGTATTTACTTTTATATTTAACTAAATCACAAAAGCACATAAAAAATTTTTAATACTGTATAGGATAATGTTGATATCATTATAAATTGAAGACTTATTATTGGTGGATGTTTTAGCATGTTTTTATATCAACTCTATTGAGAGTTTTAGTTTTTGGAAAAATGATTTTAAATGTTTGTTTTTTTTTTTTTCTTGTCAGAAAGCATAAAAAATTTTTATTTTGTATTTTCATCTCTGAGCAATATAATGCACAATTTTTGGTGTAGAAGAATTTTCTGCCAGACTAATATGAATTCAGAATGTTACACTTCATTCATTAAGGAGTAATTTTCAATTTTTGGTATATCAATATTCTTATCCGACTCTTAATTCTGTGTTGATATCTAAATTAAGATTCACATTTTTGTCACTCACTATTTCAGTCTGTAATTAATATATGACCAAAAATATAGCACTAATATATCTATTTTACACCTATCAGAAAAGAATGTAATACATTGGATATTGTCGTAATGTTCCCCATATATGATACCCAATGTTCCCATTGGGCCATTTTCTGAGAACTTATTTTTACTAGAACTTAAAAGGACTAATTTCTAAAGCATCCTGAACTATTGTGAAATATTATATACATATTGTACTTTTTCAATTTAATTTCTTTTTTTTTATGAAATAAAGTATCTGCATTCATACAGTTAAGAAAAATTCTATTTTATAACATATAACAAAATTAACTTATCTTGATCCATAAGCAGTAATCTTCATGAAATGAGTTAAAATCACAGGAACAAACATTTTCTTATAGGGGTCAACTAGTGTGAGATTTTACAACTTTTATTTAGTAATATTTGAGAAATTATAGCTTCTGCTTAAACATCTATTCAAGGAAGTGTTCTTCCTCTAACAAGGAGAGGTCGTGAAATATCTATCAATGATTTAATCGAAATTTACACTGCATGCAAGTCATTATTATTATGCTAACTAGCCAAAGTAGTAGGAGACACTTCTCAATTTTATTGGAAAAAAATAAAGATTATTTGAAAATATTATATGCTTTTTATTGTTAAAGTGCTACTCTGATAAGTGATCAGGTGGGATAGTATATAAAGATGTGCGTTAGAGATTCAAAAGGGTGCTGATTCTATTCATTAATATTTTTTTTATGTTGCTCTCATAATACAGCATAACTACAAAATTTTATATTTAGAATTTTTCTACCATTTCTTCTTTTTTATAAATTTTCATGATTTATTTATACATCTTTATTTTATTATGAAAAGCCTGTTTTTTTTTTTTTTCAAATATCTTTTTATTAGGGCCTAATTCTGTTTTTTCATATGCAAATGTTTCTTGAGTTATTCAAGATCGAAGCAGTAGAACAAAACAATTCATTAGAAATATGTACAAAATATCTTATCTCAGTTGAAAATGAAATTAGAATTCTCTTTGGAAGGATTTATTTGCAAGGCAAAAGTTACAAGAAAAAAAAATCATTAATGGAATGGTAAAGTATCGAATGTGAAACACGAGCCTGTTTATAAAAAAAAAAAAAGTGATCAGTTTTCTTAAACATGAAAAGTTTATTTCTTTGTTGATGCAATCGAAAATCTCTGCTCATGCAAATACTCAGCATTTACCATGATATTCTGTATGCCTTGAAGCATATTGTTCTGTTTATACTATGATTTTCAATCTTCGCCTTGCAATACTTTCTCCTTTTACAGTACTCCATAACCTGATATTTAAATAAGATCTTGCATACTAACATTGATTTTAAGTCTGCAAATTGACTAACTGAATACAAATTGTATATTTTTGTCCCTGCAATTTCAAAAATTAATTTACCTAACTCCTAATTCAATTGCTGATCTGTGCATACATTTCCCCCCCCCCCAAAAAAAAGCATGGTTTTGGAAACATCACATTTTGATGAAAAAAAGGCAATATTTTTTAAAGAAAAGTACACTTTTGTATCAGGGGTGGAAAATCTGTGCCAAAATTCATCTCATGCTGCATTCTGTTATTAAAACGGCAAAAATGAGATATTTCTTTTATTTTGATTTAGTAACTGGCAAAAACAGTCAAATATGAATGAGCTTATCTTCAAGTCTCACTTAAGATCGGTATTAGAGGAGGTAAGAATTAATCAGTGGTGTAAGAGTTCTGCTTTTAAGACGTTTCTGTTGGCGATAGGGTTTATTGGTTTCATTAACAATAATGATGAGGATGATGAATGAAGTGATATATGGGGATGTGAAGCAACAAAGACTATAATCCCTTAATCACTATATATATATGAACAGTTAGTTTTCTTTTTTTTATATGTCACTCTCCACAACTCTCTACGATCGTGTTAGACCGGGACCTACGGTTTAAAGTGGATTCCTACCACTACAAACATCCATGGCACCGCCGGGACTCGAACCCGAAACCTGTGGCACCGAGCGCTAGATCGTTAGCCACTCGGCCATTCAGGCCCTAGGTTTCATTAACAGTTGTCAAATGCGAAAATTTGTATTCAGCGATTCGAGTTTATATTGTAGCGCCATCTATTGTTTTTTATTGGAATAAATTGTATAAATAATTTGTTTGTGAACATACGCTACTAAATGCTTCTGCAATAACTATTTCAAATAAATGTATTAAATTTAAATTATTTTCAAATTTTATTAATATTTTACATTTGTAAATTATTCACCACCATGCATTTTTTTTTTTTTTTTTTTTCTAAAAATTTTGGAATTTTTCTTTACAACTAATGTTTTATTTGTCCCTTTTTTATTTATTATCTTGTTAAATATCCTTATTTTAAAATAATTTTATTTTTAATAATAATTTACAAATTAACTGTAATTTGTCATTTGAAGGATCAGAGCAATTCTTTATTTCCCATTTATTACTCGAACTAGATTTCGTAAGTACATTTGTTTTCCACAGAAAATCTACCACTATGTTATATCTAGAAATAATAAAATCCTCAAAAATAAAATTTGTTAAATAATATTTAAAAACAGGGGCCTGAATGGCCGAGTGGCTAGCGCTCTGGCGCTCGGTCCCTCAGAGTCCCGGCGGTGCCATGGATGTTTGTAGTGGTTCGGAATCCACTTTAAGCCGTAGGTCCCGGTCTAACAGGATCGTAGAGCGTTGCGGGGCATTGTGATTCCGTGGCTTATCTTCAATTTACACGCGCCCCCTGGGAAACGCAAAGTGAGTAACGTCTGTGCAGCGCTTGCCTTAAGGCGACCAAGCTGTCTAAGTGTTTTCCAGCTGCATTAGAAAAAAAAAAAAAAAAAAAAAAAAATATTTAAAAACATATTTATGACATTTATCCATTATTTACCTATACGTAATTATTGTTCATTCTCCTTATGCGTGTCATATTAGGTTTTTTTTTTTGTGCTACATTTTGTATTTTTTCAATAATTGGATACATATAATTTTAGACTTCATTTAAAAACTAAAAAACACTACTTTTGCGTAGTTTCGTGTTTTTCTTACTCAATCGAAACTCCTATATCATGATGTTTTTACATTTTAAATGAATTTTTTTATTTCTTACATTTTACTATTTTATTTTTATTGTTACATTTTTTTATTTACAACATTTATTTAAAATAATTTGTATTTCAATTAAATAACACATTTAATGTAAAAAATAGCATGCCAAAAGAAAATTTAGAGAAAAATTTAATATTTTTTTTTGTTAAATAATTTAATAATCATATATATATATGAAATCAATTTAAAAATTGGTACAATATTTCCGTCAGAAATATTTATTGTTAAGGATTCCAAAATATTCAAAGTTGCTGGAGAAGGATAAAGAAAAATTGTTAGCCTTTTAAAAATACAAAAAGTATTAATAAATACAGCCATTCATTACTGAAATGTATCCAATTCATAAATGGATGAATTTATTATCTATGCATTAAATAAAAATTATTTTATTATCTATGCATTAAATAAAAATTAATTTTTAACATTCGATTCTAATTCTAATTTTCTTCTTATAAATACACCAATAAATTAGTTTCGTATTGAATTTCGAATATCATATGAAATGATTGAGTTTAATTTAATTTCAGTACAAATTATGCAATTTTATTTCCTATCAATCAAACTATTGTTAAGTAATATAAAATTAATTCGTATATGTCTTGAAGTCTAAAGAAGAGCTATTAATGTAAAAATATACTGCTACGAAACCCCAGAGAGAAATAGAAAGCTATTACAAAAATGTAATTTGCCCTGCTACGAAAATTATTTTTTATTTTTCACCCCTGCTTTTACATACAATGGGTAAAATATGGTTCTAGTCGAGTTCTGTTGAATAAGTACAAAATAGTTCTATTATAGAAACGAATATTCGTTTTGCGAGTACAGCGATTCTTGTTTACTCGTAATTCGTAGGATGAGTATAATCTTCTGTTGTATTTGTATGTAGTCGTCATCATATCAGCGATGCGGGGCCTGGATGGCCGAGTGTCTAGCGCTCGGTGCCAAAGGTTTCGGGTTCGAGTCCCGGCGGTGCCATGTTTGTTTGTATTAGATCGGAATCCACTTTAAGCCGTAGGTCCCGGTCTCATTTGACTGTAAAGAGAGTCACGGAGTCAAAGTCAGACTTCTACCTACGGGTGCTCCATCACAACAGAAGCTGCCCCCTTTTCCTCCATCCATGAGTAGATTACTCGTGGGTTTTCCGTCCCGCACTGCAGACACTGAGGATTAGTCACAAACAAACACATCAGCGATGCAAATAAATACTCGGCCTCGTCAATTCTCGGACAAAGTCGTCGATTCTCGTTCGTTAGTTAAGTGATGTCTCGTAAATGTGCGATGTTCCCAATTCGTATATTACATCTTGGTCGAATAGTGTGAAAGAAACAGAATAGTAAATCTTGTTCTAAAATTAGTATCGATCTAGAAATCAATCATCTATTTAATTTTGTGAAACATTCAATTAAATAAAGTGGTTCTAAACAAAGATTTATTGATTTGCCTAGGATATTTGAATAAAATATATTATTTGAAAACAAATGGGCCTGAATGGCCGAGTGTCTAGCGCTCTGGCGGAACAACCGCAACAACAAACAGGAAAGTTTTTTTTCCTTTCTAATGCAGCTTGCAAACACTTAGACAGCTTGGTCTTGGATGCCTTAAGGCAAGCGCTGCACAGACGTTACTCACTTTGCATTTCCCAGGGGGCGCGTGTAACTTGAAGATAAGCCACGGACGCGGAGTAACAATGCCCCCGCAACGCTCTACGATCCTATTAGACCGGGACCTACAATTTAAAGTGGATTCCGAACCACTACAAACAACCATGGCACCGCCGGGACTCGAACCCGAAACCTGTGGTACCGAACGCTAGACACACGGCCATTCAGGCCCCACAAACAGGAAAGTGTGATCCTGAAATAAAATATTTACAAATTAAAAACATTTTATATCAGCAATTTTTAGAAGAAATATGCTTAGATAAGTGATGAGTTTTTTTCTTTTGATCCAGATGTCTTTTGCCACTGAACAACATTCTATGTCGTAAGTATTAAGCAATAAGTATAAAATTCAATTTGATAGTTTCTAAATAGAAACGTAAAAGAACATTTTAAGGTAGGCCTTCATGTTGTTGGATAAAGTAGCAGGACGTCAATATCAAAATTATTTGTTCCTACTTTTACCATTATTGCCCAGTTTAATAAAAATGCGTGTATATTACGTAAAACAATGATAAGCAAAAGTCTAAAAATAGATCTACTTTCACAATGAACAATTATATTATTTTGATAAAGATTAAGGGCCTGAATGGCCGAATGGCATCGCAGGTTTCGGGTTCGAGTCCCGGTGGTGCCATGGATGTTTGTAGTGGTTCGGAATCCACTTTAAGCCGTAGGTCCCGGTCTAACATGACTGTAGAGCGTTGGGCGTAGGGCTGAAAACCCTACCCAGTAAAAAGAAGACATCTCATGTTTCGAAATCTGCCAATAGGCAGACGGCCTTAGCCCATCATGGGGCTGTTGTGCCGACGATAATGATAAAGAATTAAAATGAAAATAATATAATTTTCAATAAAATGACACAAAAAGTAGCGAACATTTTTTTTATTACACGTTTAGCTTTGTCACTACGACTATCGTGTTTATTTCTTTCGGTGGTTCTATTTTTCTTATTAGCCGCAGCTTTCTGATGGTTCGAGAAGTATTGATCAATCCATACAAACATTTATGGAATCTTCATTTATTTACAAGCAATATTTACAAAAATATACAGGGTTGATGGTAACATCTCAAAGGCAAAAGCTACACTGGAAGAAAAATGTTCTTTTTAGAATAAAACAATTCGTTTCCACAGTAACAGCTGGTCTCCACGGCAACAGCCCGTTTCCACAGCAACCAACAGCCCGTCTCCACGGCAACAGCGCAATTCCATCGGTTCCAAACGATTTTTATAAAACTACCACGTGACGCTGCGTGGCGCGAACTAAAGCATAAGAATTCCAACAAGCTATAGAAAAAAAAAAAAATTTAAAATTTATTCTTCAAATTTTTTGTTTAATTATTATTTTTTATTGATCTTATTCATTTTGCAGCTTCACCCCAATCAACAACGATGTCTCTATAAGTATGATTATATATATACATCATCAGAAGCGATGATTCTTATTCAGTTATTTTTTGCTTAACTCATACAGGCAATTAGCATCCCATCGTTGCTGTAGTACGATTCTTAACTTATACAGGGTGGTCACAGTGACGGAATTAGGTTCGATGGCGTCCTAGGCCCAAATATAATATATAATATATATTATAATATATAATAATAATATTATATATTATTATATATAATATATTATATAATATAATAATAATAATAATAATAATACAAGACATCTTAGATATATAAAAATAGTAAAAATTTTATTTTAATTTGCATTTTCTACGATTTTTTTCTTTCAAAAACGAAAATTTGCATGTCAAAAAAGTATTGGCAAAGTTTTAACTGCTATGCAAATTTTGTTACATTGAAGTCACGTATTTCGACTGATAAGAAACTCTACCGGTATAAAGCCTGCAAAACTACTCCAAAAGTGTCTATGCATTATTTTGCGATTACTGCAGTAAAATGACTTCGAAATCGAAGGAGTTGGACGTTAGTGTTAAAAACACGATTATTAGGCTCAGAAATGAATGTTTAACTTATAGTGCTATAGGAGTGCAGTTCAATATAAGTTTATTTACTGTCAGAAGTGTTGTAAAAAAAGTTCAAGGAAACAGGATCAACGGAAAATAAGACTAGAAGTGGACGACCTCGAATATTTTCTACAAGAGAAGAACGTGTCATTATTAACAAGGTTAAGAAAAACCCTAAAATAAGTGCACCCCAGATAACTAGAGATGTTGCTTTCACTTCGCAAAAGACTTTCAGCGTACAGACTGTACGGAATGTTTTACACGAGAGAAGTTATTATGGAAGGGCAGCTAGAAAGAAACCATTCATCTCGAAAATAAATAGGAGAAAGAGGTTAGATTTCGCAAAATCCCACGTTGATTTATCTGAAGAGTTTTGGAACACAGTTATTTTTTCCGACGAATCAAAGTTTAACATTTTCGGCAGTGATGGACGATGATATGTGTGGAGGAGGCCAAATACTGAATTGGGAAAGCAACATTTAACTGCTACTGTAAAACATGGTGGAGGCAGCGTCTTAGTTTGGGGCTGTGTGACAGCTAATGGAATTGGCAACCTGCATTTTATTGATGGTATTATGACAGCACGTACATACATTGACATTTTGCGCCATAATTTAAAAATCAGTGGCCAAAATTTTGGCTTGGGAACATCATTCGTTTTTCAACAAGACAATGATCCCAAGCATACAGCGAATGTCACCCGTGAATGGCTACTCTACAATGCTCCTCGTCAATTAAAAACCCCACCTCAATCGCCTGACATCAGCCCAATTGAAAATTTATGGCACCTGCTGGATCTAGAAATCAAGAAACATAAAATTTCAAGTAAAGACGACCTCAAACGTTTACTCTTGCAAGAGTGGCACAAAATTCCCAACAGTACAACAAAGAACTTAGTTTCCTCTATGAGAAATAGATTACAAGCTGTTATAGATGCAGAAGGTATGCATACAAAGTACTAAACATATACTGATTTTGTTTTCGCTCATAAGTTTGTCAATTTCATAATTTTGCCAATACTTTTTTTATCATGTAAATTTTAGATTTTCTCGTAGATTTTGACTAAAAAAATATTTAAATGAAAATTTCGTTATATTTGTTTGTCTTTTCTCCTTCTGTAATAGCTATGTTAAAATAAAATTTGTAAACATACTTTGTTAGCAAATATGATCATTTATAGGCAGTTGCCAATACTTTTTTTATCCACTGTATATATATATTTGGTACAACAACTAAACATACAATTTAGAATAAATTGCTTTTAATTAAGAAATAAATCATATCTATCAAATTAATAATATAATATATTTGTTCCTTGCTTAATATATTTGTTTGGCGCCCCTAAAAATTTGCCGCCCTAGGCCCCGGCCTCGCGGGCCTAAGCCTAAATCCGTCACTGGGTGGCCATATAGCAACTTTCTCTATTTGGAAGCGTCTGCAGCTTATACTAATGGAAACCAAATTTCATATACGGACTAGGAAAGATATCGGGAGATGAATTAAAAAAATCTCTGATTAGATAGGACTCCTCTGTCGACACCGGAGGCTAGTGAATAATTTTAATGAATGCTCGGAAAATGAAAAATTTCATTTCATGAAAAATTTCATTATTGTTTGAGTAATAAAAAAAGAACATAGATAGGGAAACTCACATAAAGTAATCTTTTATTAATCAACATCATGGTTACCTGGACCATGAGCAATATTTTCATTGTGCTGACATCCCTCCAATAGTACTGTGTCCAAAAAGTAAGACCAATTTTCAATTTAAAATTCCCGGGGCTTATGGAATTTCAATTTTTTTTTTTTTTTTTGGTTGCTGGCACTGCCATTGACATCTATGTGAAATTTGATGTCAAAATATTCATTAGTGTTTGAGTTACGCTTGACTTTGTGAGACCTAAAACTGATTCCGGCGATTTTTGAAATAACTGAATTAATTGAGCAAAGAACTTGCATTAAGTTTTGTTTGCGGAAACGTATAGAATGTTGCAGAAGGCATTCGGTGAGCATTCCTATATCGGAAAGAAATATTTAGAAGTGGTATAAACAGTTCAAAGAAAGCAGAGAACGGATTGAAGACCAAGAGCCCTCTGGTCGACCATCAACCTCAACCGACGAAGCTCACGTCCAAAAATTAAAGATTTGGTGTTTGCAAGCCGTCGATTTACAATTAGAGACCTTGCTGATGATGTTGGAATTTGGAAAGGATCGGCCAATTTCATTTTTTTAGTGAATAATTTTTTTTTTTTTTTTGGTACAATCGAGATTTGACGCGTTTGAGGAACGCGTCAAATCTCGATTGGTACCGAAAACACTGAATGAGCCAGCTCACACTGCATTGATTCTTTGTGACTTTTTCGACAAAAATGAAACCCATATCGTTCCACAACCACTGTACTCACACCGTGCGACTTCTGGCTATTCCCTAAACTCAAAAGACCACTTCGGGGACACCATTTTGAGTCGATTGAAGAGATTCAACGTGAATTGCCGCGCGCTTTGAAGGCCATCCCGGCCGATGACTTTTTAGCATCATTGAGGATTGGAAAAAAGTTGGCATAAGTGCATTGTGTCCGGATGGGATTACCTTGAAGACGATTAAATAAATGTGGAAGAATAAATAAAGAGTTTTTGAAAAAAAAATAATAATAATTGGTCTTACTTTTTGGGCACAGTAGAATATCCGTTCTCTATTGCTGCGCGTAGACTGTCTGCTCGTCTATTGTTCTCTTCAAGTAAAGCAGACATCATCAACAAACACAACAAATTTAAGATAGACACTCTCACGTATTGGGAGTATCTATCTTAAATTATAATAATGCAATTTTTGCTCAGAGATCAAAAGAAACCCCGCCGTAGTTCTAGGTATACGAAAAACCTTAATTTTAGTGTTAAACATAATTCATTTTTAATTAGTTTACTCTTATATTTAATTAAAAATGACATTTTCTAGCGTAATATATTTTATGTGGGAATAAGTCAATTTTCTATCTATAATTTGCGGATTATGCAGGGAACATTTCAGAATTTCTTTGTGCGCAACAATAGGTCGCTGCTTACAATCTTTATTCTTTTTTTTTTAGAAGGCATCTGGTTATTCGTAAAAAAAATATTTTTTAATACGCTTTTATTAGTTTAACCTGTATGTTTGTATGTATGTAACTGACTCTTTGGGCTCGATTTTGGGACTGATGGCGCCATCTACTGGCGAGTGAATCAACTGATCAAACCCTACCTATTTTGTATAATTATTTTGTTTAATCTTAATTCCTTTTGTTTTATTTTACTTTTATCTTAAAATTTTTGTTTTAACTTCAGCCTTTTTATTTTTGGGCATCGTCAACGGACTCTTAATTGTACCGATAGCTTTAGATTTTTCGATCTCCTGCTTTAATTGTTCTCAAGCAAGAGATGTTTTTCCTAAATTTCCTAAATTATAATTTAAAAAAAACTAAAAAACACGCTTTTAGAGTTAATCAAACTAAAAAGTAAAAAAATAAATTATAGTTTAAAAACACTAAAAAACATGCTTTTAGAGTTAATCAAACTAAAAAATAAAAAATAATTGTTAACATAAGAATAAAATGACTGACGAGAAAATGAATGTCACTGTTCTAAAAGCGTGGGGTGCTTTGTATGACATTTTTAAACTAACTCTGCATTTCGGAATGAACTAGTGAAAAATTATAACGATTGATATCGAGCACCACACGCTTTTAGAACAGTGACATTCATTTTCTCGTCAGTAATTTTATTCTTATGTTAACAATTATTTTTTACTTTTTAGTTTGCTTAAATCTAAAAGCGTGTTTTTTAGTTTTTTTAAACTATTAATTTATTTTTTACTTTTTAGTTTGATTAACTCTAAAAGCGTGTTTTTTAGTTTTTTTAAACTATTAATTTATTTTTACTTTTTAGTTTGATTAACTTTAAAAGCATGTTTTTCAGTTTTTTTTAATTATTTTGAAATGCGCTGCCTAAGAACACTTTTGTTCTGAAGATAATAGATGAAATTATGTAACTGATTAGTTTATTTTGGTGCAAATTAAAATTTTTATTATTCTAATAAAAAAAAAAAAAAAAAGTAACAGGTTGTCTGAAATTAAAAATTTTTTTTTTTTTTTCCATTTATATTTTAAAAATTGAAATTTTCCGATAGTTTGCAAGCGATTTTTATTCTGATATAGTCTTTTTTATTAATTATTTTTCCTTTATTTGCTTGGTATTTCCATGGAATATTTACAGTAAAAATATTTTTTTATCACGATGCTTTCATACATTTATTTTCTATACAATTTTCGCTATCTTTATTGAATAACATGTTTTATTTTTTAAATTTTATTTTGGCATCAAAAACGCTTTAAGTGTTGAAGAATTTTATGTTAATTTAAGATTTCTATTTTGGCTACAAAAAACGAAACTTTACAAGCACAAGAAAAGTCTAAGAAAGCAATTGTAAGTACACAAATCGTTCATAGCTTATAGCCACTGTGAATTATTAGAAGGAAATTACGGTAAATGTTTTCAATATTTGATGACGAAATAAGTGCTGAATATTGACAGCATGTCTTCTAGATTTTATCTGTGGGATCATCTATTGAGAATAATTTTTCTAGGTTACGTTCTAATAATATTCATCAGTTAATAATAATAATATTTTCTATGAAATGTTCTAATAATATTCATTTATTAATAATAAATCATCATTTCATCATAATAATCATTCATTAACTGCAATAATTTTCTTATAAATTTATTGTTTTATATAATACTAAAAATTATTACAGATAATTTTTTAAAAATATTTTGAATAAAAAATACCATATAAACACATAATATACATCAGCTCATTATTGGATTTAAAATTCACATTTTAATTTTTAGTGCCGAATGTTGTACTTTTTTTTTTTCTTCTTACACGGGTAAAAATAATAGTGATTTAAACCATAAGAATTATTTAAATAAAAAGAACAATAAAAATATTATTCAAACAAAAAAATATAGTGATCTAATATAGTAAAAAATTAAAATCAAATATCATAAAAATAAAATAAAATAAAAATAGATGAAATAAAATAATAATATTAGTGATCTATCATTGAAACTTTCCTGGGTTAGTTTGTAGTGAAGTTTCTTATTGAAAAGTTACAACTAACTATAATTATATCATCAACTGTTCATTTTTTTTCATTAACTAAACATAGTAGTAATGTTGTTTTATTCTGCAATATTATTTCCAATGATGGTAAAAGTACTTGATATTTGTCCCCATGAGATTTTTTTTTTATTTTCAATTCAGATTTATTTCGGGTGGGTAAGAATTTTTCTTAATTGTCATACTGATTAAATCCACCTAATTCTAATAGTCTGTTTCATTCTTTCTTCATAAGAAATTTTAGCTTACAAGTTATTTTAATATGTTAATATTTACAAGTGTTTCTTTATTTCCAATCCGTCTTGTATGTGTAAAAGTTTGGATTTTCCTCTGTCATTAAATCCGTCTCTTTTGCCTTATAAATATCCAGGTATTAAAACTTATTATTTCAACTTGTTAAAAGTTATTTCTTTTCCACATAGATGGCAGCACGATACCTTGAAACAGTTTGCTGCAAACTAACCAATTGGTTAATGTTATACTCAGTAGATAGCAGCACTGCATTTGTTCGCCCATAAAATTGTCTGTAAATCAGCGATTTTTTGTATAGTGGACCACTTTGGTAATAAAGTGAATGACACGGACTCCTTTCTAGTATAGAGAACGAAATGGACACATTTTCAGAATATTGTTTACAAATGTGTGAAAAAAAAAAAAAACAACAAAATAAACTAATTAATACTATTATACTACTTACTTTAACGTATTTTTTAAATAGAAACCCAGTTAAACCACCACCTTTTGACGTAGCATGAGGCATTCGGTTTGGTGGGGATTGACTAAATTTGTCAACAGTAATTTGCTTGTAATTCACAGACAAAATGTTTTGGACATTCATATGTAGGTCAATCCTGGCCCTCGCTTTACCAACATAAGAATGTGTTTGTTGATTTTCCTCTCCACCGTTCTAGGAGATGGTGTCAACACATTGAAATGGTGTCTAAGATGTTAATAGGTTCATAGACCATGCGTTGACAATGCATTTGAAAAATAAAAATATTTTGAATAATTCCTGTAAAAGCTTTATTCCTCTTATCTTCTTACATTCGAAATTCCCACATTTTTTTTTTTCTCGTTTTCTAAGATGTTGTTTATATTCAACGTAGAAAAATGCATTTCAGAAATAAATTATGCGAAACAGTTCGTGATTATTGCTGAAAATTTCGCATCCCAGTCAAATTTTGAAACAAATTTTCAGTGATGAAGTATTTAAAAATTTTTTTTTTTTTATTTCCAATGGCAAGGCAAGTACAAGAAGAATAAAAATAGTAATAATAAGAAAAATAACAAGGGAAAAAATACAAAAGAATATACGTCCAAAAATGCAAAGATGACCGAAGTCATTGCCTTAAGAGTTCTCTCGCACGCCAGTAAAGCGCTGTCTCCGAGTCGCCGTCAAGTACCGCACATCGTTGGAGGTGGTATCTGTTCAGTACTGAAGTATGTCATAAATATTTCAAAGATTCCTACAAATACCTTTATTAGGATATCTGAATTCACATCTACACTTGAATGCATAAGTTTTGAGCGTCACACAACTAATGCATTGCAATTCGGTTTGTTTCAGCTTGGATGGAAAACACAACGTATGCGTGAACATTGACTAGCTTTCGAGGGTCGTGCTCCCTGAGGTCTGTTTTAGGTCAAAGGTCAAAAGATTTACGACTTTCCGAAGTTCTGCTGGAGGCTTGGTTGTCAGGAGAGATAAGGAAGTTTATTTTTAGAGTTCAAGCTGCAAGCTGGGCAAGCTTTTTTTGACCAGGTGATGACTAATACATCACCTGGTCGAAAAACATTTTTTAGGCAAAATTTTACAAGGTAAATTCCAAAGGCCCCTGGCTTTGAACTACATTAATGAAATATAATCAACGTACTCATCTCGTGGTCCAGTTGTAACGTGCGGAACGAGCATGTTGGAGGGTTCAAGCTCGAATCCACTGCTGGCATTCATTGGCACCGTTGCTTTCAGAAAACGGGCAGAGTCGATAGCAATTGTAATGTATGTAAAGCGTTTTTCATCGATAGTCAGGCTGTTTGGTGGGAGTTTTCTGGGTTTCCTTCCCTCCGACACTCAAATGCGTGGTAATTACTCCGAAATATTCTCGCGGCCTGATGGACAATTGGCTAGCTCTCTGGTCGTTGGTTCTACAGGCTTCAAAGCCCAAAGTGTGCACAAGATGACCGTAGAGCGACAAACCAAATCAAACCTAAATATTCTCCCTTCATTGTCAGTCGGTTAGACTTGCCGACCACGAGGCCGACAATATTCAACAATTAAAAAAAAAAAAAAAAAAAAATGACAACATAGGCATATAGTCTACAGCAGGGGTCTCCAAACTTTCAAGCCGTAGGGCGATACTGTTTAATCCAATAAGTACCAAGGGCCAAAACCGTTTTAATTTTTCTGCCATCTTAAATCTCTTTGTACAAGTAAAATTGATACACAACTACAAACTATTGTCAGTGAAAAATCGCAATTGCATCAATCTCATTAGTATTTTTTTTACAAGTAGATACCCCGCGGTTTTATTCGCGTTAATTTAGCTTTTCCGTTTCTGAGGGATTTTCAGGATAAAAATCACATGTTTCATTCAGGATATATACATTCCAAACATCAATATACATACATATGCGATACTCTTTACTCAACATAACTACCGAGGGCAACCGCGGAATGTTCACTAGTTTATAATGTTAGTGGGATTCATTTCAATTATTTGTTATGCTTAAGTTAAATTTTCTGCGTATTATGCTTGTCATTAAGCTTTACCTAGCAAGCAAATAAAACCGAGTTATTATCATTCTGTGGTTTTTTATCCAACTTATTACAGCAACAATAAGCTATTCGCTGTCGCGGGCCGGATTTGGCCCGCGGGCCGTAGTTTGGAGACCCCTGATCTACAGGAAGGCTCAGGTTAGAATCTGCAAGTGCATTACAGTCATGGAATTGATGATTGGACAGCATGTGTAAGCCTCCTGCGTTATTAGTCTATAGGAGGGTTTTGTGTTTTTCTACCCATACGATGCGCAAATGCAGTGCAGTTATTAGTGAAAATACGCACCCCTTCTGTGATGAATCTTGGATAATGTTGCATTTGCTAAAAAGTCAGTGGGCGTTTATTAAAAGTTATGCTAATACGAAATTTTTTTTTTTTTTTTTTTCAATAATTATTTTGAATTATTCTTAATCTATTTCAGCTGCGAAATAGTATATAAGTCCTTAAGTTCTTAAGATGCTGTTATTGTTCCAGAAATACTTTTTTAAATACTTTTTTTTTTACACATGTACATACTACTGTGCCCAAAAAGTCAGATCAATTATTTTTTTTTTTTCAAAAATTCTTTATTTATTCTTCCAAATTTATTTCATCGCCTGCAAAGTAATCCCCTCCGAACACAATGCACTTATGCCAACTTTTTTTCCAATCCTCAATGCATGCTAAAAAGCCATCGGTAGGGATGGCCTCCAAAGGACGCGACGATTCACGCTGAATCTCTTCAATCGACTCAAAACGGTGTTCCCGGAGTGGTCTTTTGAATTTAAAGAATAGTCAGAAGTCCCGCGGTGTGAATACGGGGGTTGTGGAACGATATGGGTTTCATTTTTGGCGAAAAAGTCACAAAGAATCAATGGAGTGTGAGCTGGCGCATTCAGTGTTTTCGGTAACAATCGAGATTTGACGAGTTTTGAGACCCAACATGGAATTGACCGATCCTTTTGAAATTCCAATATCATCAGAAAGGTCTCTAATTGTAAATAGGCGGTTAGCAAGCCCCAAATCTTTAATTTTTGGACGTGAGCTTCGTCGATTGAAGTTGATGGTCGACCAGAGTGCTCTTCATCTTCAACGCGTTCTCTGCCTTCTTGGAAATGTTTATACCACTTCTAAATATTTCTTTCCGATATAGGAATGCTCACCGACTGCCTTTTGCAACATTCTATACGTTTCCGCAAACAAAATTTAATGCAAGTTCTTTGCTCAATTAATTCAGACATTTCAAAAATCGCCGAAATCAGTTTTAGTGTCTCACAAAGCCAAGCGTAACTCAAACACTAAAGAATATTTTTTTTTATGTTATGCCCGTCTGCGATCTTTTTGGTCATTAGCTGACGAGCAGCCCAATACAATAAAGAACTACAAAAACATTAACTAAAGGCATTGACAGTTAACACAAAAAGGGAAACAGTTAAGAGCAGTAGGGCATATGATAAGGTGCTCTCCAGTCATGGGCACGCCCTAGTCGCAAAGTGGGTAGATATCTGTAGCAGCCAATCCTATTCTATACAGGTGACTCTGTAAATAGTCATGGTACGTGACAAGTCAAAAGCAGGCCACACCGTGCCCTCTAGTCAAGGAACTAGGAATTCTTGTTGACTTATCCAATAGGGAATTAAATTTTTCTCAGAAGCCTTCTCTTCTTCTAAAAAATGTATGCTAAATAATCCAAAAAATAGATTTTTTAGTATGGACTTTGGTCAGATAAAATAACATAAGAGTTTTTCTTTTAGAAATGGTATCAATCGAAAATTGATAGATTTTTTTCAATTCCTTCTACTAGCTCACACTCTCCCTATGTATATCTTGTTCAAATTTTCAATCGTTCATAAAATACTTTTTTTTATTCATCCACTCGAGTTCAAATACATTTTCTTTGAAGTTGTAGTGGATGACACTGAATGTTAATACAGTTTTTTTCAAGTATGTATTCATTAATTAAATTTAATTAATTATTTTTTTTTTTTTTAGATTTAAGTTGCATATATCTACCAATAGATGGCACCAGATAAACTTACTAAAATGAATGAAAATTATTTATAAAAAGGACTTTCTGCAATAAAATGAAAAAAAAAAAAAGTAGGAATTGACTTTAATTTTTTTTTTTTTTATATATATTACTGGTTTATTCCTTAAATGATAACAATTTTGGGACCCTTCTCACAATTCATTTTGGCTTCAAAAGAAATACAGATTATTCATACTTTTTACAGATTTTATTAGTGTAGGTTACCAAATGCTATAATTATTTTGAAAAATTCATTTGATTAAATTTCCATAGTTATTTCAAACTTTCTCCAACACTGTGTTGCATTTCTAAGAATAATATGAAAAATGTAGAAAAACTAGTATCTCTTTTAAATAATATGAGATGTTGCAAATTTCCATAGTGATTTCAACCCTTTTTCCATGACTGTGTCACATTTTCAAGAATAATGTTAGATATATAAGAAAACTAACTTTTTTTTTAAAAGATATGAGATGTTGTAGTCTTTATTATAAATTTCTTATTTAATTGTAATATTTATTTTCAATATAATAACACTCCATTAATTTATTTTTAACTTAACATACATAACTTTGCCATAAGAAGTTATGGAAAACGTGTAAAAAGTAATTTCCATTTTTTTTAATTATTATTTTTGTGAAATATTATATTTAACCAGCAAACCAAAAAGAGTTACTTAGCGAAAATATTATTTATCTAAATACACTGTATATTTCTAAATTATATCTAAATACACTGCATATATGTTCAGAAAGGACTTAATATTTATGTTACTTTTTACAATCGGTCTGCTAGTGAAGTTTATGGAGTAACTTGTTCGTAGAGACATCAAAATCTTTCTTTGATACAAGAACTCTTTGATGATACCTGACATTTAATTCTTAAGAATAATTTAGTATAAGTCCTGGAGTGAGAAACAAGGTGAAGATTCATTTTGATAAAAAATGAAGGGTCCTTTAATGTTGTCACTACGACTATCGTGTTTCTTTCTATCGGTGGTTCTATTTTTCTTATTAGCTGCAGCTTTCTGATGGTTCGAGAAGTATTGATCAAACCATTCAAACATTTATGGAATCTTCATTTATTTACAAGCAATATTTACAGAGATATACAGGGTTGATGGTAACAGTTCAAAGGCAAAAGCTAAACTGGAAGAAAAGTGTTCTTTTTTTAGAATAAAACAACTCGTTTCCACAGCAACAGCGCAATTCTGAAACGGTTCCAAACGATTTCTATAAAACTACCACGTGACGCTGCATGGAGCGAACTAAAGCATAAGAATTCCAACATCCTCCCCACCTGGACTCTTTTAAGATTACATACATAATACATTGCACTATAATATCCAATTTAATTACCTAATTTAACAAATTCAAATAATACAATAATTATCAAAGTAGAAAACTGGAAAAAAATAAACGTTAGACATATTTTGTGAATTACTATTCATCATAAATTCTTGCTGTTAGAAATATAAATTAAACTTCTATATTAAAAGTCAATTCAATGAAATAAACTACCAGCAATTAAACAATAATAGTAGTATATAACTAAAGCATTCCATACAACTTTAAAGGCAAGCATGCATTTAAAAATACACATTCAATTAAGCATATGAATTTCATGGGAAATTATTCAGTAGAATATTCAATACATATAATATCTCTTAAGTAATACAAAAGTAAATTACGGTACATCAAGAAACATTAAAATAAAAATATTCTATCAATCCACAAATTCATAGAAATGCATTTATGAAATTTCTAACACAAAAGGATACAGTAGCTGTACAGGTTTTCAGAAAAGTCCTTTGCTATTTTCATCACACAGGCACGAATGAGATTATCTCTTCCGTCAATGACTTCCTTAGTTATTCTTAAGTCCCATAACAATTTGGATTTGTGAGTTCCATGTATTAATACAATATCTCTAATTTTCCCAGTTCTTGAGTTTTTCCATGAAGGATCTTTCACACATTTCACTAATCTTTCGTAGAAACCTCCCCACCATGGGGCACGCTCTACGATGAATTTTCACGTTACACCATCACTGGAAATGAAATCTTGCAATTCTTGCTCTTTTACTATTTTAGCAAAATGCTGCAATTCCCTTTCAGCTGCCTTAATTGTTATAAACTCTTCTTGTTCTTGACAAGCAATAAAATTGCAATTCCTCTGTTGTACAAAGTAAATTTATATCTTCATTTCTCATTTGTTGGGCTTTGACAATGTGCTTTCCAAGTAAAACATCGTTTTCATTTTGTACATTTTCAAGTTCTCTTTTTAATATATCTCTTTCTACAACAGCTATAGGTTGATATTCATTTAATTCTTTACGACAGATATCATAAGTACTTTTGATCTGGCCAAATGTTTTCTCAAATTCTTCATTAGTTTTTTCTCCGTTTCCCTTTTTCTCAATATTTTTCATTTGACTTTCAAGTTCCATTTTCGTTCGTCCTTTTCTTTGCTCCAGCAATTTGTCTCTGCTGTTCAGATGTCAAGACACTTTGCATTCTGCGCATATTCATGATTTGCAATCGTTGAGTTTCTAAGAACTGATCATTGACCATCTTGCAAGTTCGCTTTAATTGAACATGTTTTTTTTCCTCTTTTTCTAGTAACTGACAAACTTCCTGAAGTTCTAATTTTATTCTATCCATATCTTCTTGCATTACTCCTTTATCTTTAAACAAAGACGGATTCTTTCTAAATATCGTAACCAAATATTCATCTCTTTTTTGCAGCATTGTAATTATTCGGAAGATCGATATTATCACATTTTCTAGGAAGTTTAACTTCATATCTCTCATCTTTAAATTTAATTGATTCATCAAATTGTTCTAACATTTCTTTTATCGTACCATTTTTTATCCATTGGATCTTCCTTGATACTCAGAGTTTCAAGATCATAGAATCTTTGGAGTTCAATTAAGGTTTTATCGTCTTTACCTTCATCACAAACTGAAACGTGCATTGCATTTATTGGATCATTCGAATTAAAGGAATTAAAAAATTGTCCGTGTAATGTTCACTTTGTTTCATTTAAAACGATAGTTGGCGAAAGACATTTATATTTTTCCAGTCATGATTGTCCAATAATAATCGGCACCTATCGAGATATCTATTTTATTTCCTTGATTTAGATCATAGGAAACATCCGATAAATCTATTCCCAATTTCTTAATTTTATTGTGCAATTCTAAAGTAGGTGCAGCCATTATATTTGGGCATATGGTTTCAATTTCTAAAGCTTCTATGCTCATTGTATGTTCGGTTTTTTCTCATCTGTCAATAAGAAACGTACTCTATTCGGAATAATAGACTGAGTATCTTCTTTCCCACCAAAGGCTATAATTTTTAGTTCTTCTTGACCTTTGACTGTCAAACCTAACCTTCGCGGCAATCCTCTGGTAATAAAAGTTCTAGCTGAGCCAGTATCTAGACACAGTCGAACATTTACAACTTCATTTCTACTAATAAGCTTGCATCTTATTGTTTGGAAAAATACTCCAAATCCAGAGGTCTCATTCTCACTGGAAATATTCCGAGTTAAGGAGAATAGCACTATTTTTTCTTCTTTCGTCGAATTATCGCTGTTTGTTTTGATGCATAGAGAGTTCTGGTGGCCATTAGATTCACAAATACTACACTTAATATGAATAGCTTTTACAGCGACTTTTTATATGGAACTTTTTGTAACATCGAAAGCATTTACCTTTTTTTCGCAAAGAATTCTTACGTTCTTCTAAATTTAAATCACAACTATTAGATTTATGTTTACCATTGCAAAATGAGCAGGTTACTTCCATTAAGGTATTTAATGCGTGACCTGATGTATAATCACCTTTCATCGAATTAGAATATTGTGAGAAATTTTATTTTCCCTTATTTTCACGTGATTTTGAATTCTTAAAGTCAACAGAAGTTGCATTCAATGTTTTTTCTCGCGCCTCTATTTCATTCTTCAAAAATTTAATTAATCTGTTACATTAGATTCTCCCTTGCCATTTTGCACTCTGTTAAACTGTAAAACATAATTACTAAGAATACATTTATACAAAATAGGTCGCAGTAATAAACCATATGAAACTGAGTTAATTCCTAGCGATTCAAGACTTCGTATTTGCACATTCATTTCGTCGTACAGTTTTCTTAAAGCAAATATATCATTGGTGTTCCGAACTTGTTCTAAATTTAATAGACGATTTGTAAGACCGGAAATTAAAATTTCTTTCTTACCAAATCGTTCTTTAAGAATTCCGACTGCCTTTCTATAATTTTCAGGTGTTAAAGGAAGACCACTAATTGCTATTGCAGCTGAATCAGTTAGCAAAGATTTAAAGTAGTTAAATTTCTCGATATCTTGTAAATTTTCATTTTCATGTATAGCTGCCTCGTACTGGGCCAAAATTCCTGAAACCTACAAATATCACCAGAAAATTTATCTAAAGATATGCGCGGTAATTTCGTGTTAGTTTTTAACTTTCTTTCAGGTTCTGTAGTAACATTAGAAAGATTCAAACTAGATAACTCTTGTAGTTTATTTAAGTTCCCCAAATATCTATTTACTCGTGATTTACAGAGCACTATAGATTCAGTATATTCTAAGGAACCTTCGATTTCTTCCTCTAACTCATCATCATTTATTGCACATTCAATAGACTTATCTAATCCCTCTAATGTTTCTTTATGCTCTAAAACAGGGGTCTCCAAACTTTTCAGCCGTCGGGCCACATTGTTCACTCCAGTAAGTACAGCGGGCCAAAACCGTTTTAATTTTTTTTTTTTTTTTTGCCATTATCTATAATTTCTAGACTAGTCGCCGAGTACGTGCTCTGCGAGAGCCTACTCTTGCTAAATTCGCTGGTTCAATTAAGTACTACAATTACTATTGTGTGTATCGATACGACCATGACACTTGACGACATCTAATGGTCAAAAGCGGAAATAGGTACATAATATTCTTTATCGCTGACAGATGGCGCTAGTAGTAGTTTCGAAACCGCAGTAACAATTAAACATTCGTAACCTCATTGGTTGGAGAAGGTTCTGGTGTATTCCAATCACTTCGAGATCGCAGTAATTGCAGTGTAAAATGTAGCGGAGCGACCCCGACTCAGTCTACCTAGGGAAGACGAAAGAAGCGGAACTGTATCTATTGTGAAGTAAATTAGTGCGTAACCCCGTTTAAAAGAACGATCTGACCCACGTCCATACGTAATTGTATTTTGATTTAACTTGTAATTTTTTGTGTGTGATTTACTAGTATGGAAAAGAAGCGAAAAATAGACAGTGAATGCAGAATATTCAAAGATCAATGAAACTTTCAATATTTCGTGATTGAGTCCAATAATAAAGTGCTATGTTTGATTTGCAGTGAAACCATAGCCGTTCTCAAAGAATATAACATTAAACGCCATTATGACATGAAACATTTTCAAAATTACTCAAAATATACAGGAAGTTTGCGGATAGAAAAATTTGAAGCTTTGAAAAGGAAGGATTGAAATTGCAGCAATCTTTGCTTATGAAAGTCAATATTGAACAAGAGGCTGCAACTCGTGCCAGCTTTCGTGTGGCTCTTGAAATCTCAAAACGTGGAAAGCCATTCACCGATGGAGAAATGATCAAAGAATGCGTAATTGCAGTAGCCGAAGAAATGTGCTCCGAAAAGGTAAATTTATTTAAAACTGTCAGTTTGTCAGCAAACACCGTGGCTCGGAGGGTGCAAGACATCGCAGAAAATATATCATCTCAACTGTCTGACAAAAATGAACATCTTCAGTGGTTTTCTCTGGCCTTGGATGAGTCAACGGATGTGTCAGATACGGCTCAGGTGTTGATTTTTATTCGAGGAGTAAATAAAAGCTATGAAGTGTATGAAGAACTTCTTGATATTGATAGTATTCACGGCACGACTACTGGGCAAGATATTTTTAAAGGAGTTGACAATGTCATTAATAAAAAGAACCTACGATGGAAAAACTTGAAATCTATTACAACTGATGGAGGCAAAAACATGTGTGGTAAAAATAAAGGAGTGGTTGCACTTGTGTCAAAGGCAGTAGAAAATGATGGTGGTTCAAAACCATTAGTCTTGCATTGTATCATTCATCAACAGTCCTTGTGCGGAAAATGTTTGGATATGTCTGAAGTTCTAAAACCAGTCATATCAGTTGTTAATTTCATCAGATCCACTGGGCTGAAACACCGACAATTCCGCGAGTTTATTGAAGATATGGGAGAAAATGATTTACCGTATCACACTGCCGTACGCTGGCTTAGTTGCGGAAAAGTCCTGCAGCGCTTTTTTTGAACTTCGAGCACAAATCGAATTTTTTTTTTTGAATGAAAAGCATCGCCCTCTTACTGAATTACAAAATAGCGAATGGCTATGGAAGTTAGCATTCTATGTCGATTTGACAAAACATATAAACGAACTAAATTTGAGATTGCAAGGAGAAAAACCAGCTTCTCCCTGATCTATACACTAATATCAAATCGTTTCGGCAGAAAATAATATTGTTTCAATCACAATTACGTAAAAAATGTTTCACACATTTTGAAACATGTGAAATATTCAGCCGCACTACTGAGACTGAATTTCCCGTCGATTTTGCAGTCGAAGTTTTGAGTGCTTTGAAGATAAATTTTGATACTCGTTTCTCAGACTTTGATGACATTGCAAATGAAATTAAGATTTTTCAAAATCCTTTTGATACTGACATTGAAACCCTAGCCCCGGAACTCCAAATGGAAATTATTGATTTACAGTGCAGTGATATAATTAAGAACAGATATCAAAACTCATCTTTGTTGGAATTTTATAAGAGTCTTCCACTGATACAATTTGATAATTTACATAAATTTGCTCGTGGGCTGTTTTCTGTTTTTGGTACTACTTACTTGTGTGAGAAAGCATTCTCCAAAATGAAGTACACAAAGAATGTTTACAGATCTAAGTTAACCGATGAGCATCTTAAATCTCTTTTTAATAATTGGTACAAGTAAAATTGATCCACAACTACAAACTATTGTCAGTGAAAAATTACAATTACATAAATCTCATTAGTATTTTTTTACAAGTGGATACCCCGCGGTTTCATTCGCGTTCATTTAGCTTTTCCGTTCCTGAGGGATTTTCAGGATAAAAATCATGTTTGATTCAGGATATATATATTCCAAACATCGATATACATACATATGCGATACTCTTTACATCAACACTTCCGAGGGCAACTGCGGGATGTTCACTAGTTTATAATGTTAGTGGGATTCATTTAAATTATTTGTTAGTTGTTATGCTTAAGTTAAATTTTCTGCATATTATGTTTGTCATTAAGCTTTATCTAGCAAGTCAATAAAATCGAGTTATTAGCATTCTGTGTTTTTTATTTTTTATTACAGCAACAATATGCTATTCGCTGTCGCGGGCCGGATTGAAGACACTGGCGGACCAGATTTGGCCCGTGGGACGTAGTTTGAAGACCCCCTGCTCTAAAAGAACAGTTAAATTACCATTTAATATATCAAGATTTTTATCTTCCTTATCCAATTCTTCATCTGTACGTCTGATTAATTTAGTTACTGAGCTTCGAATTATTCCTCGTTTAATTTTAATTGCCTTTAGTTCTTTTGTGTTCATTTTTATTTAGAATAATTCTAATTCTAATCAAAGAGATTTAAAATGAACACTTACCCTGTTCTTGTAAACTTCAAAAACTTCTAGGTATCTTCCTGTAAACTTCTTGTAAATTTAAATTTTTCGAATACTTCCCGGCGGATGCAGACGGCCTTGGTCCACCATGGAGCTGTTGCGCCACTGATGATGATGAAGAAATACAAATTAAACAAAATTTAATAAAAATTCATAATATTTGAAAGTTATAGCTTTTTCTAATATAATTTTAATTTAAAATTAAATGATCATGCATTTTTAAACTAAATAATAATAATAATAATAATTTAATTGTACTATATTATTTTATTTTATTTTTTTTTTAATTCAAATTTTATAGATTTAAAATTAAAGACTCCATAAAAAAACTGCTAATGTTAACTGTTCGTATGTATTAAACGAAAAAAATTTTTTAAATTTTAAGATTTACCTTTATAACGATTTTGCTAAAAGGTGACGACAAAAATATTGCAAAGTACAGCGTGCTGCCATCTGCTGAATATCGTGGGAAATATTTCTGAAACGTTGTAATAAAAATAAGTTTTTTTACCTCATTGAAATAACCTCATCTTACACAAAATAAAGTAATAAATTGGAAGAAAAAAAGAATTGCACACATTTGAACACAAACATCGAAATAACTAATAAATATTTTTAAATGTTTCCAATAATTTAAAATGCGTATATATCGTTGTTTAAATGTAAAAATGTAATTCTATAATTTGAAAATATATCAGGATTTATGTTAATAAACTTTTCATTAAATTTCTTCTTATATATATATATATATATATATATATATATATATATATATATATATATATATATATATATATTTATATATATATACATATATATATATACACTGAAGTGACAAAAGTCATGGGATACCTCTTAATATCGTGTCGGCCCTCCTTTCGCCCGGCGAAGTGCAGCAACTCGACGTGGCATGGACTCAACAAGTCGTTGGAAGTCTTCTGCAGGAATATTGAGCCATGCTGTCTCGATAGACGTCCATAATTGTGAAAGCTTTGATGGTGCAGGATTTTTGGGCGCGAACAGACCTCTCGATGATGTCCCATAAATGCTCGATGGGATTCATGTGGGGGCGATCTAGGTGGACAGATCATTCGTTGGAATTGTCCAGAATGTTCTTCAAACCAATCACGAACAGTTGTGGCCCGGTGACATGGCGCATTGTCATCCATAAAAATCCCATCGTTGTTTGGGTACATGAAGTCCATGAATGGCTGCAAGTGATCTCAAGTAGCTGAACATAAGCATTTCCAGTCACTGTTCGGTCCAGTCACACCAGAGGACCAAGTCCATGCCATGAAAAACAGCCCACACCATTACGGAGCCACCACCAGCTTGAACAGTGCCTTGCTGACAGTTTGGGTCCATGGCTTCGTGGGGTCTGCGCCACACTCGAACCCTACCATCAGCTCTTACCAACTGAAATCGTGACTCATCGGACCAGGCCACGGTTTTCCGTTCATCTAGGGACCAACCGATATGCTCACGTGCCCACGAGTCGCTGCAAGCGATGTCGTTCTGTCAATAAAGGCACTCGAGTCGGTCTTCTGCTGGAATAGCCCAAGAAAGCCAAATTTCTCCGCACAGTTCTAACAGACAAGTCCCTTGTACGTCCCACATTGATTTCTGCGGTTATTTGACGCAGTGTTGCTTGTCTGTTAGAATTTACGACTCTTTGCAGACGTCGCCGGTCTCGGTCGTTAAGTGTAGGCGGTCGACCACTGCGCTGTCCATGGTGGGATGGTATGCCTGAAATTTCATACTCTCGGCACATTCTTGACACAGTGGATCTGAAAATGTTGAATTCCCTAACGATTTCCGAAATGGCATGACCCATGCGTCTAGCTCCAACTAACATTCCGCGTTCAAAGTCTGTTAATTCCCGTCGTGCGGTCATCATCACGTCAAAACCTCTTCACATGAATAACTTGAACAGAAATGAAAGCTCTGCGAAAGCACTGCGCATTTATACCTGTTCTACGCGATGCTACTGCCATCTGAAAATTTGCATATTGCTATCCCATGACTTTTGTCACTTCAGTGTATATATATATATATATATATATATTAAGTATTTAAGTATTATTTATAAAATCAGACGCTGAGATATATAAAATAGATAGCTGTGATACCTATAATACAAACTACTTTTTACCTAAGTTTAAAAAAATTTATATATTAAAATTAACGAAAAAGATAATAATACAAATAAGAACGTTTGTAATTTATAATCTTATTTTAGAATGTTTAAAAATCATTTTATAAGAATTAATAAATCAGAATAATAAATAAAATACTTTTTTATTTACAAATGACAATGAAATAGAAAGAAGAATATTTGGAATAAAAGTGTAAAATGAATATAATTTAACAAGTTTTTTTTTTTTTTTCGAAAATTAAACTTCATAAATTAAAAATTACTTAACAATATCACGAAAAATTGGTAATGAGAAAAATTTAATATTGCATTGTATTTAATATTTATGATTATACATATATTATTTACATTCGAATTTTACATTATAATAAATGTCAAACTACGAATGACCCTTTCTTGTTTTTGTGATCAAGATAGACAGATACTGGCTCGCCAAACAGTCATAGCCCACCGCAAATCTCAACATCGTAGCTTGCAAGGGGATGCTGAATCTCAACGTTCTTAGATTTGGGACAGGCCATTGTTCCATTGTAAATGCTCGTTCCCACCGAGGCGTGAGGCGTTGACCAATCACTAGCCTCACAGCTTTCGCCTGAATCCAGTTGAAATCCACCGCTTCGAGTTGACCAATTTTCAACTCTCAAATGCTTGCCGCGTCATGTGACTTGGATTGGGCCAATAGTAGATCTGTCATCTAGTAGAAGTAACTGGAACTTCACTAGGCGTAAAGCGATTTCGAAGTTTCGATGTGAAGGGGTCGAAAAGATTTTTCTTCCCTGCCGCGTGACGCGTCGCCGCCTCACGACTCGGTGGGAACGAGCCTTAAGACACTCAGCCTACTCGAAGGCAATCGCTCTTGGAGCGTTGCTGCATGCCGATAGTAGTAGATTTTTTAGCCGCTTAAGAAGTTACCAGGGTGCACCACGGGGAGATACCTACTGTCGCACCCCACAGGAATATATGTATGGAAATTTATTCAATTACGTTATTTTTCAATTCCTTCTATTAGCTCACACTCTCCCTATATATACCTTGTTCAAATTTGCAATCGTTCATAAAATACCTTTTATTCATCCACTCAAGTTCAAATACATTTTTTTAACTTGCAGTGGATGAAACTGAATGTTAATACAGTTTTTTCAAATATTAATTCAGCAATTAAATTTAATTAATTAATTTTAGTAGTTTTTTTTTTTTTTTAGATTTAATAAGATGCATATATATACCAATAGATGGAGCCAGATAAACTTTAAAAATGAATGAAAATTATTTATAAAGGACTTTCTGCAATATAGTGAAAAAAAAAGTAGGAATTGACTTTAAAATTTTTTTTTTTAATATTACTTGTTATAGATTCAATAATGTGTATTACTTTTTCTTATTTAATAAAATAACAATAACAATTTTATGTTACATAAAATATGTTTAATAAGATGACTAACCGGGATTTTGCTGTATGCCATTTGCAATTCCAGTGTTGTAGACAACAGCAGAATATCATTCTTTAGATTATTATTTTGGTATTACAAAAAAAAATAGCTAAATAAAAGTCTAAAAACAATTTAGAGTGTCCTGAAATATATTTACCAATGCGACTTATTCTCCCATAAGACGTCGTCCAAGACCAACTGATGTGGACACATATATATAAATGTAAAATCAAGTTCTGAACAAAATCAAAATGTTGCATCCCGATAAAAATAGTTCAACTACAATAAAATTTAAATTATTTATGGGGAATTAAAAATCGTTTGTATTCTATATCAGCAGAATTCGACTAAAAAGATAAAATATTGTTGATCAAAATATGGGGTAAGCTACTCATAAAAAATAGCTTTTTCCTTCAATAACTTGAAATAGAGCAATTTATTACTGATTGATACTCTAAACATTTACTCATAATGCTAAAACAATTACTTATATTGATTTGTAAAAATTTGGATTAAATCAATCCTTTATTCAATTCCTTCTATTAGCTCACACTCTCCCAATATATATCTTGTTCAAATTTTCAATCGTTAATAAAATACTTTTTAAGCACCAAAATTTTTTTTTTTTTTTTTTTTTAACTTGTAGTGGATGGTAATGGATATTAATACAGTTTTTTCAAATATTAATTCAGTAATTAATTTTAGTTTTTTTAACTTGTATATATCTACCAATAGATGGCGCCCGATAAACTTTAAAAAAAAAATGAAAATTATTGATAAAGGACTTTCTGCAATAGAGTGAAAAAAAGTAGGAATTGACTTTAAAAAATTTCTGAAGATTCACTTCCTTTCGTCACTCTTTGATTTCTTTCCTTAACATCGTGAAGCCATTAGCGATGGACATCGTAGATACTTTCATCAAGACAGTTTAGGTATAAAAAAAATGCATGTCAAGGAAATTACAGTTCAGTTAGGTTTGGTTTAGTTTGTCTCTCTACGGTCATTTTTTTGCACACTTTAGATTAATTAGACTGTGATCTACAGTTTAACAAGGATTCCGAAGCACTCACAAATATCCATGCCACCGCATGGAGTAGAACCTGAAGCCTGTGGTACCACATGTCAGAGTGCTAGTCAATTGGTCGTCAGGCCGCAGTTCATCTAGGATAGAAAGAATTTCATAATATCCTTAACTAAATACCGGAAATTCTAGAATATCTTTTTGTCACCTTAAATGATAATGAATTTCTTTAAAGTGAATATTACTAATGTTAAGATAACAGTACAAGCTAATTATTACAAAAATCCACGCAGTTAGAAAAAATAAATTTACTATAATTATTTAAACTGTGTGATAGAGCAATATAGTTTACGCTTCCAAAATCAGCATGAAAAATATTACAAGGATTATTAGATTATTCGATAACACTTTTGGAACAGAAAGACCGGTATTTTATAAACTGCTGCAATTCATCAGTTGTTGTTTATACATTTTTAAATTTATGGAGTTAGATTATTCAATGATACTGTTGGAACAGAAAAAACGGTATTATATAAACTACTGCAATCGATCAGTTGTTTATACATTTTTAAATTATGAATTTACGTGCGGATTTTTGATAAACTTTGTTCCTAATCAATATATTAAAAAATTTCCTTACATGAATCTTGATATAATAGGTGGGGAGTCCACATGAAACTGTTCTTTACATTATTTATCGTAACAGTAAAAATAATAATTATAATTAAATTTATCATGCATTTCTATGCTTATTTGATAGACGACAGGTAATTTACTAGTAATAAAAAATATAAAATGCTAATATACTTTTTCTCTGTTTATAATATTATTGGATATTGTATATTATAATAACATTAGAATAATGATTGTTTTATGAAAGGACACTTTCGTTACCTTGTCTAATAAAATAGCCGTTAATTGTCATTTAAAAAAGAAATGGTTATTCGTGCAAACATTTTATTTACAATTGATTCAGTTATCATCATATATAATTCAAATTTCTGTATTTCAAATAATCTATTTGTATAAATGTATTTCTGTATTTTGCATATATATTAACTTCCACTTATGCTGCATGATAGCAATCAATTTGTTTCCTCGACTGATGAAATTTAATTTTCCCGGAATACTCTTTGTGGGTAAATATTTTCAAATAAATGAGCTAATCACTTTGTTTAAACAATGGAAATATTTACTCATTTAAGATGTGAAAAATTTATTTAAAGAGATTTTTTTTTTTTCCTACAATATGCGCCATAAGAACTCTAGTAGCCCAATAAAATTTAACCTTGGTAAAGTTGTCAGAATTAAAAGTCATAAAATCAAGTGCATTGCATGTTGTCAAATGTAAAAAGTCCATGACTTCACCTGACGAGTGAACAGTGGACAGACATCATTAGTAACTGCACCAATGCGGTGCAAGTGCTTATTAAGAAAATCATGTCCTGTCGTGAGTCGGAAATTTGCTGTAAAAACTGGACGGGGCAAGTCCATTAGAATGGATGATGAAACAAGTATATTTTACGTTTTATCAGTTGAAAGGAGTTTGTAAATTTATTTTAATTGTCTGTCTATTTTCTTCTTTACCTCAGAATTAAATTTATAAAAGGACAAAGGAAATTGTGGCTGTGTCGACTTGTAACCATTTTTGGCCAAGAGGTCGGCCTTTTCATTTCCAGACTCCGCAATGGCTAGAAATCCACTGGAAAACAATCTCCCAGCCAGAAGCAATTGCATTGGACAGATGTATCTCAGCCTTTTCAACAAGGGAGCAATCACTAGGTGTATAGGAGTTTAAAGAGATTGTTATACCTAAATGTTTTAAATATGCTCCGAAATACGGCATTTAAATAATTATAGGAAAAAAAATACAAAAAAAAAAAAAAGAAGCAGAATGGCATTTTTGATTCACCCAGTGATGGTTTATTTAGGCATATACAAAAAGAAAATTACCTGACATTTAATGATAGAGTAGATATTACTTTTTGGATTGTATATGAACTCTCTAACGAAATCATAAGTGTAACAAGGATGAAAAAACTATCTCGTCTCTTTTATTTGAGTTTAATGGAATTATGTCTTTATGTAATCTATTTAACATCAGCTTTTATAAGACTGGGCATTCAATCAAATAACTTTAGAACTATTGTAATTTACATGCAGATTTTTACCATGCCGGTTTCACTCTGGTATTCGCTTTTGCTCCAAAAGAAAAATTTGAAATGTCTTATTGTCTTCTTAAAGAAACAAGAATCTAATTTGAAGAAAAATGTGATAAAATCACGATTGCACTTAGTTAAGATGTGCATGTATGCTTTATTCGTTTTGCCAGTGTTTCTTGCTCTTCCCCATTTTTGCGCAAATTATGTAGGACACGAGTCAGATTATTTTGTGTATGGATACAGTGACAATATTACATTGCGTGCAATGTTTTGCTATGTTGGTGCTTATATGTATTATGTTCTTCTTGTAAAATATCCTTTAACAATTCTCTTAGCGATCTGTGCCTTAATACATCGCTACGGAGAACTTTTACATATGTGTAATGAAGATTTTAAAAATACATAAACCTGATTTTTGATACCGTCTCTGAAAAACTACTTAAAAATAGTTCGCAAGCTTCATTCATTGAAGAGTGCAATTTCGCTGCTGTTGTTCATTTTTCTCATGATCAGTTTCCTTTACCTGTATACAGTTATAGAGCATGTGCTGAATGATAATATTTTTGAACAAATCACTTTTATTGTGGACTTAGGTTCCCAAGGAGTTACTGGTTTCCTCATTTTAGTCTCGATTACAGTGTGCAGCTCGAAAATTCCAGAACGAATGTTAGATATCAAAAACACAGTTGGAAATATATCATAGAGAAGTATCAGCTAGAAAATGTGCGTGATAGAAAAGTATTGTTCTTTCTTAAGAGAATCGAACAGAAAGTCGTTTATTTAACAGCTCTTGGAGTAGTCGACTTTGAAAGAAGCTTTTTGCTTTCTGCCTTTGGAGTATTATTCACGTATGGAATACATTTCTAATTTGCGTTATTATGAAGTATGCCAGTTAACAGAAAAACTTTAAACGCATCGAACAGAAAAGTCGTTTATTTAACAAATATTGCTTTAAAAGAAAGCTTTTTATGGAATGTTATTCACGTACGGAGTAAAATTTGCATAACAAAACGGAACAAAAAAACAGCAGAAGTATCTGCCAGAAAATTTGTATAACAGAAAAGTATTGTTCTTTTTCTTAAAAGAACCAAACAGAAAGTCGTTTATTTAACAGCTCTTTGAAACTTTGAAAAAGTCGTATTATTATTGGAATATTTTCTAATTTGCGTTAACTTAACGGAACTCAGAAAATTTGCATAACAGAAAAGTATTGTTCTTTTAAACGCATCGTACAGAAAGTCGTTTATTTAACATCGTTTGAATAGTTGACTTTAAAAGAAGCATTTTGATTTTTGCATTTGAATGTTATTCACGTACGGAGTACTCATTTCTAATGTGCATTAACAAAACGGAACAAAAAAACAGCAGAAGTAGCCAGAAAATTTGTATAACAGAAAAGTATTGTTCTTCTTAAAAGAACCAAACAGAAAGTCGTTTATTTAACAGCTCTTGAGTAGTCGACTTTGAAAGAACCTTTTGCTTTCTATATTTGGAATGTTATTCACGTATGGAGTACTCAGTTCTTCTTCACTGGATAGGAAGCGCTTCCCTGAAACAAATTTCTCTTCAAGTTTGGGAAAAAATGAAAGTCTGAGGGTGCCAAATCAAAGAGCTGGTCAAGCATATCGTACCCGCAATCCCGCAGATTTCCCATCATCAACGCACGCTTGTGCACAGGTGCGTTGTCTTGGTGAAAGATGACATTTTTCTTCTTCAATTCAGGCCTCTTCTCGCGAATTTTAGCATCCAGTTGGTCAAGAAGATTGGAGTAATATTCGCCTGTAATTGTTTTGCCTTTTCAAGGATCCCTTTCGCATCCCAAAACACGCTGGCCAAGACCTTTCCTGCATATGCGATCGACTTCGCTGTCATTGGCGCTGAACCACCGCCTTCAACCCACTGCTTAGACTGCTGTTTTGTTTCTGGCGTGCAGTGGTAGACACATGTATCGTCCATGGTGAAAATCGCCGCACAAAATCGGTCGGATCCCTATTGAATTGGTCCAAAGATTGCTATGAAAATCGTTTGGGCATTTGCTTTTGATAGGCATTCAGCAAATGAGGCATCCATCTTGCGCAAAGCTTTCGCATCCCTGATTCTTCATGCAAGATGTTTCGTACCCTTTCTTCCGATATCCCCACAGCCTCAGCTATCTCACTCACCTATCGTCCAACACGATATCATGCACTTTTCGATGGTTTCCTGTGTGGTTGCGGTTTTTGGCAGTCCTTCGCTTGGTGCATCTTCGAGGGATGTGCGACGCACTTTTAAATTCAGCTGCCCACTTTTTAACGATTGACATGGAAGGAGCAGAGTCCCCGTAAACTTTTATCAACTTCGGATGAAATTCCTTAGGGGTTAATCCATCCAAAACGAAGAATTTTATGACCGCACGATACTCAAGATTATCCATTTTAACAAAAAACAAGCAAGACGTCTAATGCGAAAATTCGTGTAAACAAACTAATTGAGGGAACAAGTTGAAACTTGTCATGCGAACTAATGACACGTGCACCCAGGCAGGAAACATAAATTTTTGCTGATTGAGAGCCATCTCTTTGTGATGCCGAGAACTTTTCACCTTACCATTGTAAAAGAAGCTTTTTGCTTTCTGCATTAGGAGTGTTATTCACATGTGGAGTACACATTTCTAATTTGCATTAACCAAACGGAACAAAAAGAAAAACATCAGAAGGACCAGCCAGAAAATTTGTGTGAGACAGAAAAGTATTATTCTTTTCTTAAAAGAATCGAACAGAAAGTCGATTATTTAACAGCTTTTGAAATAGTCAACTGTAAAAGAAGATTTTTGCTTTCTGCATTTGGAATGTTATTCACATATGAAGTAATTATTTTCTAATTTGCGTTAACATAAAGGAACAAAAAATATATATATATACTGCTACTTCAAATGTTGAACTTAAAAAAAACATGAATTAAATTTGTTTTAAATTTCTGTCTTACTTAATGTTGATGAATAATTTTCTCAAATTTCCATCCCACTTGTGAATCATATAAATAAAGCAATCACAGTTATAAAATGAATTTCTTTTCGTGTGTTGATATGGATTAAATGTATGTTTTACATGGAACATTTTGCATAAATTTATATAAAAGGTCATTTTACATTATTAAAAAAATCGCTTTTAGTCTTCAAAAGTCCAAATAATACAGTAATATAGTAATGATATTAATTTTAATTTATACAAATATAAATAAGACGTTTTCTACATTGATATGGTCATATGGATAACATAAGCATTCTTAAATAATTGCAGTTTATCATTATTTAATATAGAATTTTTTTCTCACGAGAAGAGTTTTGGCATTTCATTCCCAGGAGAGAGGAATATATGATATTTGAAAAATATATAATAAACCCATCACTCAAATCTGACAATAGACAAACAGTGTTGTGGGTATTTATATTAAAAGCAATTAGTATTTGTACTAATGAGAACAACCTGTCACTCAAATCTGATAGAAGATATTCGGTATCATATATAATGAGGAAATTAGCGAATGTTTGTGCTTCCTTCACATTTCGAAATAACTACAGATTGAATATGATATACTATGAATTGTTCCGTCGTGATTGGTGATAGACCACGAGCTAACAAATGACAACTCCAATGAGAAGTAAGGGAAACTGGCTACCCTCTTGATGGATTGTCTTAAAAGGAGGCGTTTGGTGAATAAAGGGTCGTTCCCACCGAGGCGTGAGGCGGTGAAGCGTCATGCGGCAGGGAAGAAAATTTTTTCGACCCGTTCACAGTGAAACGTTAGAAATCGCTTTACGCCTAGTGAAGTTCCGCTTCTAGTTGAAAGTTGGTCACCTCGAAGCGGTGGATTTCAAATCGGTTTCCGGCGAACGCGGTGAGGCTAGTGATTGGTCAACGCTTCACGCTTCAACGCCTCACACCTCGGTGGGAACAATCCTTAAGGGGGAGAATTCTGCGACGAGTCGACCAGAAGTGATGTTTTTCTTTTTTTCTCTGAAGTGACTGAATAGGCCGGAAATTCCGTCTGTTTCCACAGTGAGAGCCTAGTAGTAATCCTTGTGTATCACGCCAAGCAATACAGTCATGTCCATAAATTAAGGATAATGAAGTTCAGGCAAAGAAAGAGACAGAAGCAAAACCAATTTGACTTATTTGTAAAGTCTATTTATTAAACAAAAGGTAAAG
Source organism: Caerostris extrusa (assembly GCA_021605095.1). Classification (NCBI taxonomy): domain Eukaryota; kingdom Metazoa; phylum Arthropoda; class Arachnida; order Araneae; family Araneidae; genus Caerostris; species Caerostris extrusa. The sequence continues at coordinate 47,409 of BPLR01007329.1, forward strand.
AGCAAAACAGATGCTAAATGTTTGACATAATTAATAAAAATTGCGATTTTTAATCCCTGGAGCAAATTTCAAAAAAGAACCTATTTACAAATAAACAGTATAACATGGTTAGTATGATGGTTAATATGGAGTATGTCTCCCGGACGATGCAATACAGGCCTTACAACGCCTAGGCATGCTGAGTATCAAATTATCAATCTGATCTTGGGGAATATTACACCACTCATCAAGCAATGCCCTCCGAAGTTCCGGTTGACAGGTGGGAGGGGGTTGACAGGTTGCAATTCGTCGGCCAAGCATATCCACACATGCTCTATTGATTCAAGTCTGGTGAGTATGCAGGCCATTCCATACGGATGATATCCTCCAATTGAAGGCATTTGTCTACAATGTTTGCACGGTGAGGATGGGTGTTGTCATCCATAAACAGAAATTCAGCACCCATGTCGCCCCGAAACAAACATACATGTTGTTCCAGAATGACATCCCGATAGATGTGGCCTGTCATCGTTACACTCTGAACATGCAGGTCAGTTCAGGAACCAAGAATAATTCCTCCCCAAACGAGCCATCCTACACCACCGTAACGGTGTCGTTCGATGGTGTTCTCTTGGTGGTAACGGGTACCTGGCGCTCTCTATATGAAATTCCGGCGAGAATCAGACTGCAAATTAAACCTTGACTCGTCGGAAAACACCACAAGACCGCTGTTGCGGTGTCCACAATGCATGCTCTCTACTCCAGGTTAATCGCAGGCGACAGCAAGTTGCGGTAAGTGGAATACATCTGACAGGCCTACGAGCATATTGACCAATGTGCCCTAAGCGTCTGTACACGGTCTGCCTTGAAACTGTCTTACCGGTAGCTGAAGAGAGCTGACGAGACAGGTCTGATGCTGTGCTCCGTCTGTTTCTTTTGGCAGTAATTGCTAAATACCGGTCCTCATTCGGCGTTGTAACTCGGGGCGACCTGTGCTGTAACATCTACTCACATTACCATCATCTTGGAATCGTTGCCAAAGCCTGAGATGACACTCTGGGTGATTCCAAGTTCCTCGGATACTTCCAGCTGGGTACGTCCACATTCCAGTCGTCCGATAATTCTACCACGTAAAAAGTCATCCAAATGCTTCCTTTGTGCCATAACTATGCGGTTATTGCACTGAAATGCTTTTAAAGCGCTTGTGAACAATTTTTTCTTTTGCTACCATTCCTTATATACCCCTCTCTTACACTCTCGTCATTGTGACGTCCAAACCGCGCCATATGGTGGTTTCCGGTAATTTGCATATTCTTCTTCAAGATGTGTGTGATAATTCTACAGGTGAAATTTTTATTTTAGATTTCAATTTCTGTGTGATTCTGAATTATCCTTAATTTATGGACATGTGTAATTAAGGTCTGCCGCAGACCAGTGCATTAGATTTGTCGTAGACTGAAGAACTCTGAAAATTTCCATCCTTGAAGAGAATTGCACTTGTGAATTAATTTTCATTTTTTTGTGAATAGTTCTGTATATATATATATATATATATGTGTGTGTGTGTGTGTGCCTATATAATGCTTGTATGTAAAAAATTAGTGTTCCCAATAACCTGAAAGTGTCTCTCTTCTTGAAGCCATTAAGTCGAGACGTTACAATGGCTAAATTAAAAATGATGATCAAAATCTTTAATTTCTTGATAACAAACATGAAGATAACAATCACGTGAAATGTTTGTTTTTATTTATTTTTTAATCAATTAAGTTAAGTTAGAATTTGTTCAAAGTTTTCAAATATTTCTCTTTTTCATTCTTAAAACTGATTAATGCATTTTCGAAATGTATCTTTTTTTTTTTTTTTTTTCTCCATGTAAAGAACCATAATTAAAACACTATCACCGAAGAAAAAAGGAAGGAAACACACGGAAATATTTACTTTCGTGTTTTCAAGCTTTTAATCACTAAAATTTAATTTCTTCATATTATAATATTGTTAAAAGTGTTTTTAATTAACAAATAATATTAAAAAAATTATTATTTTTTTTATAATACTTGTTTATTTATTTGTTTCATTATTATGTCGTATTATTTGTTTTGTTATTATTATTTATTTTATTATTTGCTTTATTTATTTATTCGTTTATCAATTCCCACTTTTTTTTTTTCACTATATTGCTGAAAAATCCTTTACAAATAAAGTTGAAATTTTCCTCTTACATCTGGCGCCATCTATTATTAGATACATGCAACTTAAATTTAAAAAATATATAATTAATTAATTAAATTTAATTAATGAATTAATATTTGGAAAAACTGTATTAACATCCAGTGTGATCCACTACAAGTTCAAAAATACATTTGAAATTGAGTGGATGAATAAAAAGTATTTTATTAAAGATTTAAAATTTGAACAAGATATATATAAGGACAGGGTAAACTAATAGAAGGAATTGAAAAAGAAAAGAAAATTTATGATATAGATAGTTATTTCAATCTATGGATGTTTTTCTTTGAATTTTACAAAAATTACTATCAAACAAGCTGTTATAAAAAATAATAATAAAAAAAAATTTTAAACCCTAAAGATACAAAAATACAACATTAGAGGAGTAATAAAACCAATATCTTTTTAAAACGAAATTGGAAATTTATGAGAGTCGCAGATGAAAAATATCTATAGTTTTTGAAAAGAAAATAAGATGTGACTAGCAGTACATACCAATGTGTTCAAATTTTTTGTTATAAAATAACCTTCTACAGATTTAATTTAGTTTAACGCTAATTGAAGAACATTCCCATATTCAGATTTTTATCTTACATTTAACATTAATAAATACAATTATTTTTTCGACCCCTTTAACTACCTATTCTAAAAATGAATAAATTTTGTGGATTCTTGAGGCTCGTTCCCACCCAGGCGTGAGGCGGCAGGAAAGAAAATCTTTTCGACACATTCACACCGAAGCGTCAGAAATCGCTTTACGCCTAGTGAAGTTCCAGTTACTTTTACTACATGGCAGATCTACTATTGGCTCAATCCAAGTCACATGACGCGGCAAGCATTTAAGAGCTGAAAGTTGGTCAACTCGAAATGGTGGGTTTCAACCGGTTTCAGGCGAACGCAGCGAAGTCAACGCCTCACGCCTCGGTGTGAACGAGCCTTTAAGTAGAGAATCACAAGCACAAGTTTGGATTTTCAAATTTTTCGAACTCGGTGTGAACGAAATTGAAATCTTATGCAAAGAAAAATTCTCATACCATTTTGTATATATCAGTCTCAATGTATATTTTAAAAAGTAGTCTAAGTACACCTGTAAGCTTTTGTCTCTATCAACTATTTTAGGATTAAAGTTACTATCTACAACTATTTTAGGATTAAAGTTACTATCTACAACTATTTTAGGGTATAAAGTTAATCCCTCATAATTGTTACTTTCAATTCTTACATTAATAAATAAGGTAACATTTTTTTGTATTAATAAATAAGGTAACATATTTTTTTACTTACTTAAAAAAATGTTACCTCATTTATTGATACAAAAGAATTGAAAGTAACAATTATGAGGGATTTTTTACTTCCTTAAAAAAAAATGCAACCAAGTTGTTTTCTAAAATGTACATTGAATTTGTTTTAATAAATATAATTAACAAATAAATTTTCAGATTATTTATTATAACCCTTTTAGAGATATTGAATGAATTAGTATATAATGCAGCACAGATGTCCAATGCATAACATTAATGCGAGGAAAAACTGAAAGTTTTATAAAAGGTTGAGGAGGGACATTGTATAAAACATAAATAAATACAACAATTAATACACATAAATAAATAATTACAAATGCATAAACAATTAATACACATAAATAAATGCAACAATTTAACAATTTTTAAAAATTACAACATTGTACTGAAAATTTATTTACATGACAATACAAAAAGAATATTGGGATGGAACTTATTATTTTCCTCAGAGAAAAATTTGGAGATTTTTCTGACTCTTAAAATGTGGAAAATGTCATGAAATCCAAGCCTCCCTCACAAATCAGAGTAATTGGCATTAAAGAATGTCGAACATTACAAATATCAGAATTTGCTCCCTAATGAGAAACTGAGTAATTCACATGCCTTTTGTTCCAATAAATTTAGAAACAGCAGTATCATTCTGTTTTAAAATAAAGTAAACTTATAATGTGATCTATGAAAGATAAAATTTGTATGGTAAATGCTATATAGAAAAATTTCAGAACAGTAAAAAAAATTATTTATCATAATACACTCAAGAGCCAAAACATTATGACCACCTGACCACGTGTTATGTCCGCAGCCTTTCCCATCACACACAGAAGTAAGTGAAAGATGATTCTTCAGACACTCCAGCAGCAGTTAAATACCACTTCCACCTGATTACGTGCCTTCCACGTCATCCAGGCGAATTCATTGCAAAATGTACGGGTGGTCATAATGTTTTGGCTCTTGAGTGTATGTAATAGCAAAAAATTAATAAAAACGGTATGAATTCAAAAATTTCTACATCACTTGAGGGTAGTTTTAAATTACAAATTATTTTTTTTTTTTTTTTTTTTCACAAGCTTTCATCAATCTTAGTCAAATAAAATGTTCGTATCAATCAAAGAATCATAGTCAAATAGGGATCAGAAGAAAGTTTATTCAAAAATATGTACAGATAATATAATTATATATAATTTGTGATACATTATCATGTGTGAACATGTTTGTCAAGGCTCCATGATGTAAAAAAAAAAATTTGTGGAGTTAAAAAAGCACAGGTTATTATTTAAAACAGATTTATCTCCATGAAAATATTCGGTACTTATGTATTAACATTACCTTGGCGACAAACTTGGCGGTTTTTAAGTGTCGCCAAACTAACAGTTACAGATTTGGCGGTTTTTAAGTGAAGTTAATTTAAATTGAAGTGTTTCATATATATTTTATTATTTGGAACAAAATTTTTAACTGTAGATTGGCGGCACTTAAAAACCGCCAAATCTGTAGCTGCGTTGGCGCGTGTGCTCTTTATTGGCGCAACTGTCGCCAAGGTACCGTTAATACGCAAGTACCAAACATTCATATCAAAAACTTTCATTTAAAATAAACATTACTTTTTCACTTGATTTTTTTTTTTTTTTTTTTTTTTTTATGTGTCGCCAAGAATAACAATTAGCCAATGCCAAGTCTCTTGCTCCATATTTTCATTTTGATTCATTCATGGCTCTCTAGTATAGATTTTATTGTTTCAGTTAAATATCATTAGTGCAAGAAAAATGCATATCTATGTAGTTTATTCTAAATGGGATTTAAAGTTGAATTGAAAAATGAAACATTGATTTGTGAAATATTTTTCTATATAAAATATAAATATAAGAAAGCTTAAAATACAGCAAAAAAAAAAAAAAAAAAACAAATGGATCATTAACCATGTTTAATAAATTCCCTGAAATTGTAAAATGCCAAAAATAAATAAAATGGTTTAACATAAAATAAGTTAAAACAAATTGAATAAATCAAAAGTGCCCGATTGCTATTGAGTGTTTAGACACTAGATATTATGACTTAGTAGTAAGTTTGGTTGAAAATTTTCAATATTAATTATTACAAAAGATTTTGCAATAAAATATTGACCTTTATCAGGACTGAATCATCACATAGACAAATGTTTAGAGATATGATCTTATAGTCTTAGGATATGAATTAATGAAATTTCACAGCACTAAGGAAATACGATTCCTCCTACCAAGCATAGACTGATGCAAACAAGTTTTGTTTATAAATCTTTTTATTAAAAGCATTTGAACTATTTTCTATATAGGTATTGTTGAAAATTATAGTAACTGTGATTTTTTTTTTTTTTTTTTTTTTTTTTTTTTTTTTTTTTGACATACAGTATTACTTTTTATACACAATACAATATTTCATGTGTACAAATTATATATAAGTGTAAATCCAAACATTATTCTTTGATAAGTGTACATATGAAGTCATTTGAATAAGTGACAAACTAATTTAATTATTAAATATCCATAATCAAAATAAATAACAAAGGAAAATATTATAGTTAAATGATGATAATTTTTATAAATTGCATCAACGCAAAACTCATATAATAACTTTAAAATATCATACAACTGTAAAAAACCAATATAAAAGAATGTACAACATCAAAATTATACTTTCAAACAATTTATAGTAACAGTGTACTTTATGCACAAATACAAAAGGTAAAAAGCAATGTTTCTCTCAAAATTTAAGACTATTTACAATGTGTGATTGAGTGGCAGAGAGATTTTCTTCCCTTAATAATGCTGGTTATATTGCATCATTAATTAATAGGCCTAAATAATATATTTATACACCATTAATTAATTTCACTTCAGTATTGACATCAGCTTAACAGTTCAACTGATATTAAGATGGTAATTCACAACTTAAATTTTTTAAAAATTGTTTTATGAAAATATAGATAGGGTATAGGATAGAATATAGGATAAAGAAGGTAAATTGTCTGATCAAAATGTCATTAATTACAAAAATGAAATAGAATAAAAAAAAGGAACAATACAGTAACAGTAAATTCTGTAATAGTATTACAGCAATTTGTTGATGATTATGTCAAAGCAAAAAGTACTGCCACTGCTTAAACTTCTTAATGCCACCACAATATGGAACCACTGCTAACAACACTGTGAATTCACACTTTCATAAGGATAATATAAAGGCTCTCTGACCTACATATTTATTGAGCATATCAACTTTCTATTTAGCATCATTGTTGAAGTTTTAAACCAGCTTACTTAACTCAGAAACCAATATATTAGCCACTAATCTGGTACAACACAGGTGATTACTAGGTATGCACAAATTAAATTGATAGAATTATTAAATGAATTATTTCATTTAAATATTCTAATTAATAATTTTTTTTTTTTAAATGTGGAATTTAAAGTGCTTTAGAAGGTTTCAGCATATATAAAGCATAATAGAAATGTTTACTGAACCTTTTCAAATATTGGCAAATAGCAATTATAGAACCAATTTTTTGAAAAAAAAAAAAAAATTTCAACAAATTATTTTAATCAACAAAAAAAAAAAAAGGCCAAAATTTTATGTACTTTACATAATTTGTGATAAATTTATACATTATTTTCTGAAAACAGTAGTAATCCATAATATTTTTATATTACTGCAATCTTGAAAATGGATGATTAATAAAACAAGTTGTGTAAAAATTATATTGAAAGAAATTCAATACAGTAGTTCATCTTTATAATCAAGAATGATATAACAAAATTACATCTAATTTTCTAAATATATATATATATATATATACATGATCTATCCAAAGATTAGACATATATATTTTTGTTTCTAAACATAAAATTTTCTTTTTAATTGATTGAAGCCTTAATTTAATTGATTGGATGTCTAATATGAAAATTAACAACATATTCAGAATTTGTTCTTTCTACACTGATAACAAATGGATCTCGAGGATGAAAAATAAAAGCAGCTAATCTTCTACCATTAACAAGCTGGCTTTTATGTTCAATTCCAACATGAATTTTAAATTTCAGCAGTCCAGAATCTCTGGCAAAAAATCGAATAGCGTGATCACCACAAGCTTTTGGTCTCTCCATCACCGACACCCATTTGTCATCATAACTGAATAGAGCCAAGTCTAAATATGGACTGACACTGTAAGACTGACAACTAATTGGCAACTGTGCAAGGAGACGTTTTATTGCTTCTGTTTCACCACCAAATTTGGCATTTGTTATGGTTTCCAAAAAACTGTGATGTAAAGTTCTAGCATAAGTATTGTTGGATGGTGAGCAAGATAACTGAGTAGGAGCCTGAAGTACTGCATTCCGGAAATTATCACAAAAATTCTCAAAAATTTCTAATAGTTTGTCAGAAGTATTTTCATAAACAGCCAAGACTTCTGTTGAGACCATATTATAAACAACAAAGAAGGATGGCTGAGCATTAGGATCAGATACAGAGAGCGTTACGACACTTTCAGCAGCATATTTGATAAAGAGATGATATTTATCAAGTAACTGCATCTTCCACATTTTGAGTTTACAGAAGTAATCAAAATTCTGATAAAACTCGCATAGAGGCCTAATTGAATTTTTCATTCTGCAATAATAAACTGCTCTATTATATAAAAACACTAATATTCTATGTTTGAGAGAATTAATAGCAGTTTCTCGATAAGGTCGAAATGGACCGTTTTGATGTTCTATGTACTTTACACTAGACAAATACAGTTCATCATCTTCATAACAAAAGCGACCTATTTTGCGGACATTAACGAAAGTTCCATTCTCTGTGACTTGAAATACATGAATTGTTTGATGCTGTACTGACATAACACATAGAATATCATTATATAAATAGAGGCCCTGATTATGAGAAAGAATTATTTTATCAGTTTTAAATGCAAGTCTATCGCACAAAAACACCATTTTTCATATCAACTAAATGTATTGTGTAATTTCCTAAGTAAGATCGAGTAGTAGGATTAACCGATTCATTATTTCTGTAAATATCAAAAAACGGTGGACTACTTTCATCGTGAATAAATACACTAGAACCACAAATGATATGATTGTTATCATCAGTGAATAGACTACATTCCCTGTTAAGTTGCTCATCGTTCATTGCAACATTTACAGTATGTTTCAAACGAAAGAAACTTTCAAATATTTTAGAGCGAATTGTTCGATTCCCAACATCCATTGAGGTTTGTTCCTGTCTAACTTTATGTATTAGTGTTTCCGCTGCATCAGGGCCAAGATATTCATATATTTCAATTGATGTTTGGTCAAATGAAAATGCCACAAAATATTTGCCATCGGGAGAAAATTTTCTTAAAAAGCATGGAGGTTTTTCAATCTTAATAACGTTGTAATTCGGAAAAAGGTTCTGATGAAACCACTGCACAGCGTAATGAGAAGAGACACACTGCTTTACAAAATGCGTTTCTCGATGTATTAATCTAGCCACTAAATTTTGATTTGGTATTTTGCGCCGATAAAATTTATTCATATTCGGGCAGGTATAATGTTTATCTGCATTCGAATGTTGCGCAGTACCATAATCTGGTTTAACTGCATGATGATCTCTGCATTTATCAGCAATAACAGGCAATTCTGAAATTTCATTATCACCACTGTCCATATTCATTCCAAATAATAAAGAAAATAAATTTGACAATATCCTTTAATATTAAGCACCCCAGTCTAGCATTATGTTAAAAATTAAATTGAAACATAATAAATATATTTATACACACAAGTATTGAAGGAATCCTAATTAATAATAAATTGACTTAGATAGCATATTTATATTTTCAGTGAGTGTAAACAATAGATATCTTCATGTCGCACCAGTTGCAGTTAACTGCAGTGATCTTCAATTTCCAAATTGGATCATTACAAATTATCTTAAAATTGAACCTTTCAAGTTCGACTTCATAATGAATTCTCCACAATTGGTCGTATTAGTGCTGGTACACCTCAAGGAAGAGTGCTCGGTCCAATTCTCTACAATATCTTTACCTACGACTTTCCTCAATGCAATAACATTTCCACTTGCCTATTTGCTGATGATTCTGCTGTTCTTGCCCAAGGTGCTTCTATTCTTTATCTCATCAATACTCTTCAAAATTTTCTGAATATTCTAGAGGATTGGCTAACTAAATGGCACATAGCAATTAATCTCTCTAAATCCCAACCCATCATTTTCCGAAAAGGGCACGCCAGACAACCATATATTAATCTCTCCCTTTTTGATCAACAAATTGAATGGGCAACGAATATTAAATATCTCGGCTTAATTATAGATAAATTCGAGCTCAAATTCAAAAAATCAAAGAAAAATGTTGGAAAAAATTTTATCTCACTCTACCACTCATTAATAAATTTTCTAAATTAACTTTGTCAAACAAACTTCTTCTCAACAAACAAGTTCTTAGGCCTATCCTTACCTATGCTGCCCAATCTGGGGTGTAGCTGCGCAATCTAACAAAAAAATCTGTACAAATTATTAAAAACAAACTTCTTCGTATCATCACTGTGGAACCCTGGTTTGTCCGCAACTCTACAATTCATCAAGATTTAAAAATTGCTTCTATTGACTAATATATTACAAAACTTTCTAGAAATTTCTTCAATATCATTGCTACTCACGAAAACCCTCTCATCAAGGCACAAACTATATTTACGCAATTGAATGAAAAATACAAGTCTACTAATTTCTCTACTTCTAAAAGGAATCGAAGCCTCAAACCACCATAATTTCCTGCTCACTTATCGCTTTTAGATATTTTACTTCAGCGCATATTCTTTCCTGGTCTGCTTTTTGCACTCTTTACTGATCATAAATTTCTTGTTACGTTTTCATCACCGATGATTTACATTTTTCTTACTTTCTTCTTTTTTTTCTCTAAATTTATACGATTACTATTATCTATTTATCATGACTTTTCTTTCCTACTGCCATCACATACTATTGAGTAGATGAACGCTTCGCGTTCAGGCACTCGACATCTTCATTGAACGTAGTAGTCAAAATGTGGATGGGATTATTTCAGGCTTTTATTTTTATTTCCTGTCTATAAAATTATGAAAAAAAAGATAACAATCAAGAAGTAACAAAAAGTATAAAAATTACTTGAATAGTGTGGTTGCATAATTAATGTTCGTAGTTTATTAAAATAAAATTGCATGAAAATAAAAGTTTAAAATGTAATAGGTAAAATAGAAAAGTAAAAGAAATAATTGAATTTTTAAAAGAAAAGTAAAATAAAAAATATTTAAAATAAATTTAAAAATTTGGTTCAGTAAGGATCATTTGCATATGTCGTTTATTATAGTATAAAAAATATATATATAAATAAAAAGATATTTTCTCTGAGTCGTAATTGTTTTTATTTCTTCAGAAAAAAATTCTATCCTTTTTTCTGCAAAGGTTGAGGTTCGATAACTGCTCCAAACCATTTTTATTTTTACAACTGTACTGGTTTTGCAGCTGAATTAACCAATAATTAAGTCAAAATTCTAACTTTTATATACGCAAATAAATAATCGTACATTGTAAACGGGTTAACTGATACTTATCCCGAATAACAACCTGGGTATTTCTTCAAAGAAAGGAAACTCTAGAAAAAAATATTCTAGACAGCCCTGACTAACGCAATATACTAACCGCAATATAAATAATTAAATATATATCACGTCATAATTATTTAAACATTTCATCAAAATATATATATTTATTGTGTACTTCAAAGTCGTGCCAAAGACATTGTAAGGCTACAGGGATTTGTTTACTCGTAAATAATAAAATCTTAATTTTTTTTTCACTTTATGGTGAAAATACCAGAAGAAATATGTAGTAATGTCGAAATTAAATATACATGTTAATGGTATAAATTAATCCATACTACTTTAATAACAATAACTTTAATTAATAAAATAAAATTACAAAATACTAAAATAATACAAGCATGCTACACTTAAAACAGCAATGAGTGATTCGTGCGATGCTTCCTGTTCGACTGTCGTTTTCCAACTGTCTGGACAGTGCTTTGCTGTTTTTCATCTTCTGTATTCCTCCGCGTAGCGACGTATCACACAGCACTTTTGTATACATAAGCTTTGTTTTCGTTTCGCGGTGGGATCACTACAAAAGTACATATCTGGCATTGTATGCTTTGTGAGTTTCATAAAGGTAATAACGCAACGGTTCGTACTTAAAACAGTTGCGATGTTTATCCAAACGCATTAGACGTTCTTAAATGTCAAAGGTGGTTTTCTATGTTCAAATCCAGTCATTTCGATCTTTCCGACTCATACCGACCAGGAAGACCAACAACTTTAGACAATTACGTGTTAAGAGCGGAATTGGAAGCAAATTCGTGTCAGAGAATCGAGGAATTGTTAAACTCTCTTAATTAACCTTGGTTGACCATCCAAGAACATTTGCAGCAGATTGGTTAAGTAAGCAGAGCAGGTGTTTGGGTCCCGCATAATCTGTTCGAAGAAAACGAAGTTAACCGATCCACCACATGCAACTTACTGCTTCAGCGATACAATACAGAAACATATTTGATCGCTTGATAACTGGAGAGGAAAAATGGATCCTGTATGATAATACAAAATGCAAAAGGCAGTGGCCAATAAGTCAGCTTTACATCCCAATAAAAAGCTTTTGTGTGTTTGGTAAAATATTCGCAGGGGACGTTCATTCTGAAGTGCTAAAACCTGAACAAACTATGAATGCAAACCTTTACTGTGAACAATTGGAAAATGAAATCAATCTTTAATTGAAAAGTGTCCAGCGATTGTCAACAGAAAAGGTGTTATTCTGCAACACGATAATGCAAAACCAAACTGCTCAAGACGAGCCCTGTAAAAAATTAATGAATTGGGATTGGAGCTATTGTCTCACCTACCATACTCGCCCGATATTGCACCCTCTAATTTCTATTTATTCCGATTGCAACACGTTAGCCAATCAAAAAAAAAAATGATTAGGCGATGGATTAGGTTTCTGGTTCTGTGACGTCCGATCTTAGCAATTGACGAAAATCCAGCTTAATGCAACTCAACATTATGTAACAAATTAATTTTTTTTTTTTTGTATAAAATAACTTGAATATTTAAAATAACTTTTCGATCAAATAATTTTTCTATTCGGTGGATTATATACAGTGAGCCACAAAATTGTGTATACACCTCTAAAACTTTTAGACTTCTTCCAATTACAAATTAAATATTGATTTAAATAGATAAATTTTTTTATCCTAGCTACTTCAACCTCTCTTTACCATCCTATAATAACACAATTCTATAGTCAACTTATTTATTACGAAAAAAAGTTAAGCGATTCGAAGAAAAGATAGAAAACCATGCCACAAAATTGAGTATAAACTTCTTATATTTGTTAATTATGCCACCACTTTTTAGTTTCAAATTTTCTTTAAAGAGTTTCAGAAGTAGTTGCTGCTTATAACACGTGCTATTGTACTTCAACACTTTTAAATAGTATTTTTTCTCATTAAAAATCGTAAAATGAGCTCTCGTAGAGAAACTACTGAATCTGAGCGTTTATTGGTTGTAAAGTGGTCGAAAGAGAGCAAATCTCTTCGAGAAATCGCTTCGTTGATTGGTGTAACTCATGGTTGTGTCCAAAAAATACTACAAAAGTATAAAAAAAAACTGGATCTGTGGCCAATATTCCTGGAAGAGGACGTAAAGAAATACTGAGTACTACAGCGAAGAGGAAGATCATTCACTCAGTAAAGAAAGAACGGAGGGTGAGTGCCTCTAAACTAGCTTTATCGGTGTCCTCTACAATCGGGAAAAAAGATCTCAGTTGAAACAATTCGACGTACCCTTCACCAATATGGGTTTCATGGCCGTACACCAATACGAAAGCCCTCATCAAGTATGTGAATAGACAAAAAGAGAGTGATTTTCGCCACAGAACATCGTTTAAAGCCTATTTTATTTCTGGAACACTGTAATATTTTCTGATGAAAGTAAGTTTAATTTTTACGGAAGCGATGGACGATTTAAAATATGGAGAGAAGCTGGGAAAGCACTGGCACCTAAAAACCCCATTAAGACAGTCAAGTTCGGAGGTGGATCTGTCCTCGTTTGGGGTTGTATGTCGGCGCCGGAGTTGGAGAGCTTGCTTTTATTGATGGTATTATGGACAAACATATATATTTGGGGATTTTAAAGGATAACTTGAAAAAAAAAAGTGCCAGTAAGTTGGGGCTTGGGTAAAGCTTCATATTCCAGCAGGACAACGACCCCAAGCATACAGCGAAGATTGTGCAGTTATACTTGCTGTACCATTGCAAAGAAGCGATTACACACTCCAGCCCAGTCTCCAGACCTAAACGTCATCGAAAATTTGTGGTCGAAATTAGAGAAAGCTGCACATGAACACGAAATCACAAGCAAGGAAGTTCTCAAGAAGGTTCTGAGAGAAGAATGGGCTAAAATTTCTGCTGAAACCACTAAAACACTAGTAGAATCTATGTCCAGAAGATTACAAGCTGTAATTCAAGCAAAAGGTTATGCAACAAAATATTAATTTGTACGTTAAAAGGAAATTAATAAAGGTGTATACTTATTTTTGTGGTGATGTTTTTCCTCTTGTCTCAGATCTTTTTATTTTTTTTTAAAAAAATAAATAAATTAATAATTTTATAAGTACAGTACGGTAAAGCATAGACTAAAGTATATAAGGTAAAAAATTCAATCATCTTAAAGCAATATTTAATTTGTAATTGCAAAAAGTCTCCAAGTTTCTAAGGTGTATACTCAATTTTGTGGCCCACTGTATATACGATGGAATTATTATTCGGTGGAGCTATTATACATCTTTAAAACATTTAATTTTATAATCAAAACAATTTTAAAGGCATATAAGTAAATTAGGGCACTTTTTTTGCTGTGTCTTAGAAAATTTATTTTTAATAGGTGTGTGTAATCGTTAATAGTCTGTGTTAAATTACAACTCCTAGTTCTTTGAAACCTTCTTAAAAGCATTAACACTATTTGGTGACTGTGTAGAAAGAAAAAAAAAACAACAAAGGTTAGTTGCTTGATATAAAATCTGACTTTGAAAGAAAAACTGACAAGAATATGCAAAATTTAAAGATAGCAGAAATAGCTTAGTCAAGATGATAATAACGAGCACCATATTATTGCACGAGTTACTATGCTCATTTTTATATTTTGATACATAATTCTTGGGAATACCACAGGGCGCACCTGGAAATCTACTAGGGGCACTCTTTGAGAACCCTGCTTTAATTACTTCATTATTCAACCTAGTAAAATTGCGTAATGGAAATCTTTTCATTCAGGCTTGATTCACTCTCACACAAGATTATTATCTTTTCCCCCATTTTAATTTCAGCATTAATTCCAAGTGCGTCCCTATTTGAGTACCGCTAATTTGTCGCTTATTTTGGCAATGATTTTGACGTTCACTGGCCCTTAAAAACAGAAAAAACACATACAAATAATTACTTTATTTACGAACCAACACGCTTTTTTCTTCACAGAGCTCTCAGCTTAACTGACAGCAGATAGCTTTTACAAAACATGGTCACATGACTTCAAACCTTCTGAGAAAAATCTCGTTATCTGTCATGTGCTGCCATCTAGAAACAAAATAATTTACACTTTCTGACAAGCACTACAATAATTTTATTCAATTTTTTAATGCTTGTGATTTTTTTGCACGTAGTATTTTAAAGATGGTTTTGTTTATAATAATTTTTAAATATTTTACTTCAGGTAGTTTATTTTAAAAGAATAGTTAATGTTTAAATTTCTGCCATTAATTTGAACAAATAAATATAATTTATAAGAAATATGTCGTGTTATCTATGACTCCTTTTCCAATATGTTCTTTTAAATATTTTTAAGTTATACAATTAATTTGCAGTCAAATTGTGCATAAAATAAAAATTTGTTTGAATAAGATTGTTTCGTGATTATATTTTTTTATTACAATTTTTTCAATAAAATTAAGAGAATTATTAATTTATGTTTAGAAATGCTATAATGACAAATTTGTTGTAAGTTTCTAACTTAATTTAATTTTTAATACACCTGTGAAAGATGTGCTGCAAATGCAACAATATTTCAAACGAGGCTACAAATTTTGTCGCATTACTTGATATCCCAGAAAGTGTTAATAAAACTTCAATCTGGGAAAACTCTAATTTAATATTATTCCGCCAAAATAGCGTCAATCTAAGCCAATTTTGCTTACCTTCCCTTATCATTGGGTATTTTGATCATTAAGCGACATATCGATTTAGAAAAAAATAAAAGGTTCTAAATCTGTACACTATCTGAATGTACACTACGCGCTAATTGTGAACTATTTCTCAGTTAAGCAAACGGCAGCACTAACGTCTAAAGTGATACGATGAAATTGGATGAAGCAAGTACGTTTTGAGCTCTCTTCAATGTTCTTTAACTTGCTGAAAACAATAGGATGGGATTAAATTCCTAGGGTCACCACTATAAATGAGCGAGTTCTTTTAACTAAAACATTATATTTATCACGATTAAAATCCAAAATTTACCCTAACACGATATACACTCATGTCCATAAATTAAGGATCATTCAGAATCACACAGAAATTGAACTCTAAAATAAAAGTTTCACCTGTAGAATTATCACACACATCTTGCAGAAGAATATGCAAATTACAGGAAACCACCAGATGGCGCGGATAGTAGGTCACAATGACGAGAGTGTAAGAGAGGGGTATATAAGGAATGGTGGCAAAGAAGAAAAATTGTTCACAAGCGCTTAAAAAGCCTTTCAGTGCAATAACCGCATAGTTACGGCACAAAGGAAGCATTTGGAGGATTTTTTACGTGGTAGAATTATCGGACGACTGGAATGTGGACGTACCCAGCTGGAAGTATCCGAGGAACTTGGAATCGCCCAGAGTGTCATCTCCAGACTTTGGCAACAGTTCCAAGATGATGGTAATGTGAGTACATGTTACAGCTCAGGTCGCCCCCGAGTTACAACGCCGAATGAGGACCGGTATTTAGCAGTTACTGCCAAAAGAAACAGACGGAGCACAGCATCTGACCTGTCTCGTCAGCTCTCTTCAGCTACCGGTACGGCAGTTTCAAGGCAGACCGTGTACAGACGCTTAGGGCACATTGGTCTATATGCTCGTAGGCCTGTCAGATGTGTTCCACTTACCGCAACTGACTGTCGCCTGCGATTAACCTGGAGTAGAGAGCATGCATTGTGGACACCGCAACAGTGGTCTGGTGTGATGTTTTCCGACGAGTCCAGGTTTAGTTTGCAGTCTGATTCTCGTCGGACTTTCATATGGAGAGCGCCAGGTACCCGTTACCACCAAAGAGAACAGCAGTGAACGACACCGTTACGGTGGCGCAGCATGGCTCGTTTGCGGAGGAATTATTCTTGGTTCCATAACTGACCTGCATGTTCAGAGTGTAACGATGACAGGCCACATCTATCGGGATGTCATTCTGGAACAACATGTACGTTTGTTTCGGGGCGCCATGGGTGCTGAATTTCTGTTTATGGATGACAACGCCCGTCCTCACCGTGCAAACATTGTAAACGAATGCCTTCAATTGGAGGATATCCCCGTATAGATTGGCCAGCATACTCACCGGACTTGAATCCAATAGAGCATGTGTGGGATATGCTTGGCCGACGAATTGCAGCCCGTCAACCCCCTCCCACCTGTCGACCGGAACTTCGGAGGGCATTGCTTGATGAGTGATGTAATATTCCCTAAGATCAGATTGATAATTTGATACTCAGCATGCCTAGGCGTTGTAAGGCCAGTATTGCATCATCCGGGAGACATACTCCATATTTACCATCCTACTAACCATGTTATACTGTTTTTTGTAAATAGGTTCTTTTTTGAAATTTGCTCCAGGGGTAAAAATCGCAATTTTTATTAATTATGTCAAACATATAGCATCTTTTTTGCTCTATACCTTTTGTTTAATAAATACACTTTACAAATAAGTCAAATTTGTTTTGCTTCTATCTCTTTCTTTGCCTGAACTTCATTATCCTTAATTTATGGACATGAGTGTAGTATGCAAGTATCGTGTTCGTTTATGTGCATGCAAAAACAATACAGTAGACACGATATGCACTGTAGGAGTTCTTGTGTAGGCTGGAGTTCTCTGCTTTTCTGCGATAATGTTTGTGAAATGAAATACCTTGGATGCGAAGAAATAATAAAACTTCTGTCAAGGAAAATTTAGAGAAAATAATGGTGACTAAATGCCCATTGAATGTTAAGGAACAGTTGAAAATAGGAAGAAAATAGCGGAGAAAACAACCAGAGAGTCAGAAATGGAAATCATATTCAAGAAATTAGTGGAGACACCACATCATTGTCAAATGGATGGAGTTAGTAGTGTAAATTATTTTTATACATTTTGTCATCAACAATAGGTGGCGTAGCTAGCACTGATGTAATGTAGATGACGCAACCACACTGAAGTAATAACTCATATATGCTACGGGGCCAACAAAATATAGTAGAAAACAAGAAAGAGAAATGTTTTTAGAAGCGCAATTATCTTATTAGTTATAAAGAAAAGGATGATGCCAAATTTCAGAAGTGGATAATTGCTTGAATTGCATTTCAAAAGTATTTGGATATATCTGAATTAAAAGTATTTGGATTATTCGGTTTTATAGATTTTATTGCATAAAACCGGAAACCAGGTAAAAAGGTAAATGATTTCCGTCTTATTTTAAAGTATATTGTCAAGGGCAAAAGTATTTTAAAAGTATATCTATCAAGATGTCATTACTTAGAAAAGGTCATAAAAGTGATCTTATAGAATTAGCAATTGAAGTGGGTGAAATGATTGCACCGGAAACTATTAGAGTTAATACTAAAAAAATATTAACAAATAGTAAACATTATTGCGAAGAATTTGTTAAGCAGGATTTCGAAAGAGTAATTGAGAAAAAAAAATTTAAAGAGAGGAAAATAAAAAGCAAACACAGATAGAAATTGAAGAATTGGAAAAGCAAAGAACTTTTGAATTAAAGAAATTAAATCTTCAAATCGAAAATAAAATTATAGCAATTATAAAAATCTCAAATTATGTTCCAAATACCAATGAATGTGATATTAAGAACCAGGAATAAGTAATCGGTTGAATTCAGAAATCTCATGCAAAGAGTTAATCCGAAGGAAGGAGATGTATCTTTATTTTTAATTTTATTTTAACAGCAAGCGAAATGTGTTGGATTAAAATATGATTTTGTATTTCATTTGTTAGGACTGCGTACCTTTTGAAATTACCCAATTAATAACAAGAGAATTTGAAGAAGTTGAGAATTTATTTTTAAAGAGGTTTTAACTAAGCTCAGAAAAATTTCGCCAGAAATTTGTCAATCTTATTAGGAATTCGAAAGGTACGTGAACACATTTCGTTTTCAAAATAAGTAATTATTTTAATGAATGAGTGAAGGAATTAAAAATTAATGATTTTAATTCCTTAAAAAATTAATTATAACAGATTAGTTGAAAAAACGGGTTCCAAATTTTATGCAAGGAAAATTTATTGATACATGGCCTAAATATGCAAACGCTAATGATTTAGCAGGAATATTAGAGGGATATGAAAATAATCGATCCGGAATTAAAATAAATAGTGAAAACAAAAGTAATAAATTTGGAGGTCAATGCGATGATTCAAAAATTATTCCCTATTATAGAATTTTCGTAAACTTAAGGGATTCGAGTCTAATAAACTGTAGAATAGAAATGATATTATGCCATAAATCTAATGAAAAGAAAACTCGAATAAATATAATGATAACCGTAAAATATTCAATTTATCTATCCGTAATGAAAGAAGTGAACCCAAATGTTATGCAATCCTTTTGGTCATATTTCAAAAGATTGCCCAAACCCTTGTATTGTACATACAAAAAATATCGCTCAAAGAATAAAAAAAGAAATTAATTTTAGCAGGTGCGTCCTTGATTCTTCCGTAATTGCCTACAAATATTTGAGAAAAAGCTGCAATTAAAAATCGCATTGATGATGATGAATGAAGTGGTATATGGGGATGTGAAGCAACAAGGACTATAATCAACAAGGACTATATGAACAGTTAGTTCTTCCTTATTTTTATTATGTCACTCTTCACAACGCTCTACGATCGTGTTAGACCGGGACCTACGGTTTAAAGTGGATTCCGAACCACTACAAACATCCATGGCACCGCCGGGACTTGAACCCGAAACCTCTGGTACCGAGCGCCAGAGCGCTAGCCACTCGGCCATTCAGGCCCAATAATCGCATTATCAGCTGTTTACTGTATACTGGCGTTTCTTGTTTATTGAAAGAGTAGCAATGCAAGTCTGGGGAATTAATATAACGCCTCGTAAAAAGATATTTATTCCTTTGGGAATCGGAAGTGCTCAGTTTTGCAATGCTGAGGGGTGGAAGTGTGGATTTTCAAATACGTGAAGTAATGTGAAAAGATATTCCCGGTTTTAATAGTTCCTTTTATTTCCTTCAGATGCTGCTGAATCAGTTAATTTATTAGTTGAACGTACCTTTTTAGATTTTACATTTATTGCTTATGCTAGAGTTGGTGATGTGTTGCATATCAGGTAACAAAAAAGTATCTGTTACTTGAAACCCATGTGCACCTGCTTAGGGAGGTCAACGCCCAATGTCCAGAAAATCATCCTATCTGTCTGGCAGGGGGGGTGTGACAGGAGAGAGAAAGAATGTAAGAGTCAGTTGAACTTCTGTAACCAACGAAAGATTGCGCGTGGCAGTTCATCTTCGGGCTTGATGGCTGCATAAACTAAAGGAGTTGAACTTCTGCAACCAAGAAAAAGGTTGTGTGGCAGTCTATCTTCGAGTTTGATGGCTCCATAAACTAAAGGAGTTGAAACTCAGCGATCAAAGAAAGGTTGTGTGGCAGTGCATCTTCGAGCTTGACGGCTGCATAAGTAAAAGAGTTCAATAAGTGTAACCAACGAGAAAAGGTTGCGTGTGGCAGTCCATCTTCGAGCTTGATGGCTGCCTAAATAAAGGAGATTAAATTAATACAGTCCACGTGTTTTACTTGAGTTTATTTTTGTGACCGAGCTATTGAACAGTATCCATTTATTGAATTAAATGGCATAATTATTGTTTAAGTGCGTCTTGGTTGCCAATTTTTATGAATATAGTTAAAAATATATGAATAGATAGATGTAGTGAATATAAAAAAATAAATCCGATTCACTACTCTCTCTATAATAAAGTTATGATGCACTTAGGTCAATTAATTGCTAACTATCTTAAGATCTTTAACTATTATAGATAATACTTTAATTCAGGGATAATTATTGATTACATTACTTAAAATTCTGAAATAATATTTATAAATTAATTTATCTGCGCCAAATTGAATAGCATTATATATATATATTTGCATATATTAATACATATTTGAAGAAGAATTTAAAATTAATTTTAGAATATCTCTCCTCGTAATTATCATTTATTATTCATTGGATTTATCACTCATTCACTATGGTGATTTATCATTGATTCATTATATTAAAATATTATTCAGTCACTTTCTTGATTTATTACTGATTCATTATTATGATTTATCATTGATACACTATATTAGTGATTCATTATTATAACTTATGATTGATTCACTATATTAGTGATTATTTATTATGACTTATCATTGATTCACAATCACGATTTATTAGTGATTCATCATTATGACTTATCATTGATTCACTATTCTGATTTATTAATTGTTTAAAATCTAGATTTCATCATTGATTCAATATTTTGATTCTTACTTTATATAAGATGAGAACTGAACTTTTCTTCTAAAACTTAAAGGGAAAAAGCTAAACAAAATTAAAACTATACAAAATTTCAAAATACGAAAAGGAAAAAAGAAATCGTTGAAGTACCAACGAATCTCTTTGAGAAAATTCCCTGAAGTTTACTTTTAGTTTTTCATAAAAGAAACGGTTTCTTTTCCATCATTTCCTAATGGTGATCAATACCAATTTTAATTTAAACCCGTAATGCCGAAAACGGTAACACCGAACTATGCAAAGGAAAAGAAAAAAAAAAAAAAAAAAAGCGTGAAAGTGAAGCATAAATTATCTCTTCGCAACAACAACAACACAAAAAGACCCCATTTGCGTTCATACATTATTCACAGATAGAAACCTATTCAAAGAGAGGAAAAATAAAGGTTAAACCATAATATCTAAGCCGGGGCTTATTCAAAGCGGATAATAAATAAGTATTGGAAATTTTGGTATCGACATTTCATACAGCCGGTGTTCTTAAATGGCGTATATTAATATCAATGAAAACCAAGGAAGAAAAAAGGGAAAAAGAGGGGGAAAAATCTTCCCTTTTTATGCTCGGAAACATTTTTATGAGGTACATAAGCGAAAAACTCATTTTTCTTAAGTCATATGACGGAAAAAAAAAGAAGGGGAAATTTTCTAACCAAAGGCGTAACTAAAACCTTTCAAACTAATATGAGTTTCCATTTTTCAGTTTTCTTTAATATATCGAAAAACTTAAGTTTTTATTATTTTTATGTCTGATAATATGTGTGTATTCGGTTTTATAAATACAATACCAGGAATTTTATTCAATCACCAATGTAAGATAAGTTTCTTTTAAAGAGATTTTTCTATTGTATTTCCTTTTTTTTTTTTTTTTATTTGTTCTGTATTGACTGCCATAGCTGTTTGAGTATATGTAACAAAATTATATTTTGATATATCAATTTCGCCATTAAATCAATTGGATTTTCGTAAATGTGTATGAAAAGAACATTTTTTCCTGGTTAACCTTCATTTCTTTATATATATTTTCTTGATTTTTTTCATGACGTAAGTTGAAAAGAACATAAATTTTTTGCTACAATAGTTGACATTTTGATGAAAACTTGATACATTTGTAAAAATAAATTTTCTACATATGCATGCACTTCAAATCTTTGTCATTTCCTTTATTCATAGGAAGTAGAATAATTTAATTATTTGCTAAGAACATCGTAGATATTTTTTTAAACTGTTATTAAACAACTTATTTAATGATTAATACCAAAACGTAATATTTTTTGAAGTTTGGTTTGATTTGTCATTCTAATATCATTTTTTTTGCACACTGTAAGCTAAATAGACCGACACCTACAGTTTAACGTGGATACCGCACCACTAACAAACACCCATTCCTCCCTAGGATTTGAACCAGAAGCCTGTTTTACCAAAGGCTTGAGCTCTAGTCAATTGGACATCAGGCTGCAAACCTTTTGAGAAAAAAATTGCATTTGTAAAAATAAAAATGGTTCATTATATCCAATTGGTTCCAAATAATTAATATTATTCGATATTAATACTATTTAATATTATTTTATTTGTAGTGGTTCGAATCCATTTTAAGTCGTAGGTCCCGGTCTAATATGACTGTAGAGAGTTGGGCATAGAGCTGACAACCCTACCCGTAAAAGTCAGCGTCACGGAGCCAAGTTTAGACTTCTACTTACTCCGTCACAACAGAAGCTACCCCCTTTTTCTCTTCTTCCATGAGACCATACGGGCTTTTGAACTTGGTCTAGATGTTACTGTCTACCGAGTGGGATGAAAAACGATAAAAATATTATTTTATTTAAGTTCTCTGAAACAAAAAATCAGGACCAATATGTATAAGGGTGGAGTTTAAAAATTTTTTTCTCCAACATTCTTTTCCCACTAGTGCGGTAACGTTGTGGAATGGTTTTTGAAACATACGTACAAAATTTCAGATATAATTTAAATAAATATCTTCCAATTCTACTTTGTGTTCTATACATGCAAACTTAGATGGAATTTATTAATTTAATTTTAACTTTAATGGCTTTTTATTTTCAGATGTTTTCGTGCCTTTTGAGAGAAAACATTAAAAAAAATATATAAGAAATATAAGTGCAAAATTTTGGAGTATTCAATACATATCTCCTGGTTCACCTTTTAAGACTTTTAAAATAGACAATAGCTGGAACTAAACTAGAAAATAGCATATTGCTCATTTTTTATTATGGGAATATTAAATTTACAGTTAGAAAAAGGTACGTTTGATTAATTTTATAATCCATAGTCAAATTAGTGCTCTAAGATAATTTGTGATTTAAAGAAATGGTATGAGTTTTGCATCATATTAAGTTTATAGTAAGATTTAAATAATTCTAATAATAACATTTTTTTTGTAACTAATCGTTACTCCAAATTTCAGTCTCGCAATCCTTTCATTTGAGTAAAAATAACATTAAAACATTCATACCACAAATGTTATTGAAGCGAATTATTTGTAAAGGTCATACAATTTTTTTATACATTTCTTTTATCACAACGCATTTTTTTTTTTTCTAATTTTTTTCAATCATTCGTATAAATAATATGTTGAAACTGATAAACATTTTACACATCTTATAATTTCCTCCTCTACACACACTTCAATTATTATAAAATTATTCGTATGTCTTGAATATTTAATTTTTAAATACAATACAATCTTTGAAAATATTGCTGTTGGCGGGTGTTATGAATTAAGAACCATTTTAGGATAATATACGAAAGTAAGGGATTAAAAACATAATTTATCTTGTTTCAGAGAGGTGAGGGGTGAAGTAAAGTAAAGTGTCAGAGAGTTCCTGATTCACTGCCTACTAGCAACGTGATTGACAGCATATGTAGCTAGCGTGCAGGAGGGCTGAGTTTCGAATCGGCATTGTTATTGTCTCAGCCTTCAGAAGCAAGGGGACTCGATGACGGTTGTAGCATTGTATGTAAAACCGTCTCATTCCAACTGTTAGGTTTTTTCCGGATCGTCACCCATACGACGCGCAATATTTTGGACAGTTACTTCTAATGGTCCTCACCTGTGGCACTGTTCGTATTCATCGGTGGGCGGTCAGTGGTATCACTGACTGCCAGTTTTTGTATAATTCATAAAATAACTTTTAAATTCTAAAATTAAACTATTTAAAATATAAAATAACTTTTTTTTTTCGCAATAAGTAATCTGCAAATTGAGATATAGAGGATTATTTCATATTTCTTTTCTTCAGGACAGGATAAAAACCAGTATTCAAATAAATACCAGCTAACCAGGTCCCTCTGATTAAAAAAAAAACATTAACAGATCAATAAAGTACTAACATTAAAAGAGACCTTTCAAAAATATATTCTTTAGAGAAGTTAAAACAAGGTAAGAGATGAATGTTCGACTTTACACTTAGCGCAAACAGTGAAAAAAAATCACAAATGTCCGATTTTTAATATTATTATTCTAATAATGATTATTAAAAAAATGTTTTTAAATGCCGTGTATACTGATTTAAATCGAAAATATAAACCAGATCAGGCTGTGTTATGGGGGAAACAGGTGCTACATTTCATACACATTTTGTCACAAGAATTTGAACCTTTAGTAAGATCTTTATAAAAGTTTTCTTTGATCCTTTTGCTTATAAATATTATATATGAGATATCCATAATATATCCATAACAAAACTTATTAATTAATTAACTAGTAGTAATTTGCTGCAAATTTACCATATTAGCTTCGAATGATCTGTCATGAATGGGCTCGACATTAAAAAACACGTGAATATATAAATACTAATTCATCAACTATAACAAGCATACGAAATTCATATTGAGGAAGTCCCATCAATTAAAAGTGCATTTTAAGACACGTTTATAAATGCTTAAAGAATCATTGCCATTGCTATTAAAAATCATGTGACTCATTATTCACACTAGTACCTTTAAGAGAAAACTACTACAAGAAACACTGAATATTAATGTTTACCATCCTATGCAGACCAGCAATCTTACAATTTTCACTTAAATGCACGTCTTTGATTTCATTATTTAAACCAAGTCTGTCTTGTTTTAAATGTATTTACATGTTTCTGGAACTAATTGGCCATTTAAAGATCTCATTGTCTCTCACTTTTCAATTAGACTTCCATCGCGTTCTGTGTAAATATGTCTATTTCTACTTATTATTAATAAGTAACTTTTTTTTTTTTCTCCCTACTTTGGCCAAATAAAGCTATTTCTACTTAGACCAAATTGGTTGCTGCGTCTATTAAATGCGTCACGCGAGTTTCTCACATAAATATTTAAGACCTAATTACACGCGATGTTGGCATGCGAAAGCGCGAGAATTATAGATATTGCTTTCTGTTTTTTTTTTTTTTTTTTGGAATTTTGGGGAAGGTTATTGTATGGAATATAGAATATTCTTTGCTGAAGTATTTTTAGAATTTATAAGATTCACCTTCATAACTTTGATGAATAATACTAATATTTTGATATGAATTAGCCCTTATTAAATTTATGCAGCTTGTTTAGTATTTATGGAAAAAATGTAATTTAAGGTAAATATAGGTATGGAATGTTTGGTATCCAAGAAATTGATTGTAATATGTATTAATGAAATAATTTAATTGGGATGAACTTTAATAAAATGACGTTAAAAAGATGTTTGTTGTAAGATATAACACATTGAAATTTTTTGTAAATAATTCATATGATAATTGTTGATCAGTTTTTTTAATTATTATTATAATACTTTTATTTATTGATTTCAAAATTTTCAGTGTGCGAAGATAAATTAGGAAATGTTATTTCATAAGAATTATTAATTTACCTATATCAGTTATATAATAATTAGTTGCATTTGAGAGTAATAAAGAGTTGCAAAAAATATATTTTAAATTGTATTAATTTTAATAGAGAATTATTTCTGAGCGAGTTAGACTGAAGAATAAATTTGAATTTTATAATTTTTTTTTTTTTAAATCTAATCTGACTATTATACATTTTTTAAAAATCAATTATCTGCAAATAATCCATATGGTTTTGCAGATCACTTTTATTTATAAAAATTATTGTAATACTTCTATTTATTGTTTTCAAAATTTTTGAGAAGATTAAGTTGGGAAATATTTCATAAGAATCACTAGCATTATTTATACGAGTTATATGAAAAATATGTTGCAATTTGAAAAATCTTTTTTTTCCATGAAAACACTGTTTTAAATAAAGAATTGCACAAAAATATATTTTAAATGATAATAATTTTAATACACAATTATTTCAGAGAGAGAGTTAGAATGAAGAATTAATTTGATTATTATATTTTTTTTTAAATCAGTTTGACTTTTATTTTCTGCAAATAATCCATATGATAATTGTAGATCAGTTTTATATAAAAAAATTATTGTAATACTTTTATTATAGTTTTCAAAAGTTTTCAGTGTGAGAAGATAAATTTGGCAAATATTATTTCATAAGAATCATTAATATTACCTGTGGAAATTATATAAAAAATATGCTGCAGTCTGAAAAAAAAATTTTTTTCATAAAATTGCATTTTAAATAAAAAGTTGCAAAAAATAATGTTAATTTTAATAGAGAATTATTTCAGAGATAGTAAGAATGATGCATAACTTTGATTGTTATAAATTTTCTAGCTTAAATTTTAAACTGTGTGATATTATAATTTTATAACAGTTGCTAGCAATTAATAGAACTGAATGCATAAAGTTGTTATAATAATATATTTTTACAATTATTTAAGTTAAAGAAGACCATTTAAACATTTTGGGCATGACTAATTGAATCAAAACTAATCACTTGAATCAACTTGAATTAAACTAATTCCATCAAATGCTGTATAATATGTGCATATATTCACACTTAATGTTTTCGATTGACTTGAACAATATTTAGTTGATTAAATATATCAAATTTAATTAATAACCCTCTAAATGGCATATAAATATACTTGTTAATAACGTTTTAAAATACCTATTACCCATTTCATTTTGAACTAGAATCTCTCTCTCTCTCTCTCTCTCTATATATATATATATATATATATATATAAACAACCATGGCTCGGAATCCATTTTAAACCGTATGTTCCTGTCTAATATGACTGTAGAACGTTGAGCGTAGAGCTGGAAACCATACACCGTAATAAAAAAAAGGCTCCTGTCTCGAAATCTTCCAGTAGGCAAACGGCCTTGGCCCACCATAGGCTATTGTGCTGATGGAGAAGATATATATATATATATATATATATATATATATATACAGTTAATCTGCCTTAAAATCCTGCAGAAGAACAAACAAAATTTAACATAGAGTAAAGTCAATAATTTTCAAAAGATAATTAATTAAATTGACGATAAAAATTAATTAAATTAACATATTCAAAACATTTATTCTCTAGTAAAAGACCTTAGAATCAGTTTAAAATTAAACAGATAAAAATGTGTTTCTCTGTTGAAAACTTATTAAAGCACCGATATTATATGTAAAATAAAAATTCTTTTTGTTAACACTTTTATAATTTTATTTAAATAAAGCAAGCTTATTAAACCGAACTTGAATTTCTTTTAAATTCAAATAGTCTATTCTTTTTAAAGGATAACTATCATAAGAAGTGGACATTAATAGAAATGGTTTGATTTATATACTACCAAATATAAGGTTAATTCAATCATATCACAAAACAGAAAACATGACTTGAATTTAATTAAGTCATCGTTATTTACTATGTGTTAGAAATACTTAGAATAATATTAGAATGATTGTTCAAAGAAGATTCATTCTTGAGAAATACGGTTACTCTTAATCGAGAATTCTGTTGCATGAATGAGTTTTAATATGTCTGTGATTGAATTTACTAATGCTTAAAGGGAATTTATATACTACATAGTCTAGACATTCTGTAGCGTTCTTCAAGTATTTACAACCGTTGATTTCTGCAGACACATTGAAAACTAATACGAAATATCTATAGTCCACTTATGGAAATTGTCTGCACTCTTTATACAAGAGATATAATACACTATGTAGAAGAAAGTGACGGGACACGACACTATAACGACATAAACCCATATTTATTAAAATTAATAGGAGGTAGGGCCTCTGGCTGCGATCACAGCCGCAACATTTCTGGGCATGCTTTCCACTAAATTAGCCATAGTGGCTAGAGGAATTTCCTTCAAATGTTTAACAGGAAGTTCCATAGTTCAGGCTTGCTTTTGGGGAGTGGGGTGCAGGCCCTCAACCGACGGTCCAATTCGTCCCAGAGATGTTCAATTGTGTTAAGATCCGGGCTCTGCACCGGCCACTCCATGCGTTTAACGTTGTTGTTCACATACCAATCAAGAGTCCTCCTTGCAACATGGCATGTTGCGTTGTCGTCTTGATACCAGCAATCATCCATACCGTACGTTGACCACAAGGTAGGAAGGACATGATTGTCGAGAATATCACAGTATCTATCGGCATTCATCGCACCATCAACCTTCACCAGTGGGCCAGCCCCATACCAGGAGAAACAGGCCCATACCATCAATCCTCCTCCACCAAACTTTACAGTTGGGACGACACACTCGGGCAAAAGGCGTTCTCCTGGTAAACGTCATACCCAAACACGTCCATCGGAACGGAAAAGGGTAAATCGTGACTCGTCACTCCAAAGGACGCGTTTCCAGTCATCCAGAGTCCAAGTACGGTGGTCTTTGGCCCATCGAAGCGCGCTTTCTTGTTGGTTTTCGTAATCAAAGGCTTATGGGCCGCCGAACGTCCAGTGTAACCTAACTTATGGGCCTCGATACGAAGAGTCTTGGTCGAAACGGTCACACCTGTGGCTTGTCTAAACTGATTAGCGATGTCATCCATGGATGTTTGACGGTTACTTCAAATCTCCCTGCCGAGCACCCGCCTGTCCCTGCTGGTGAGAACTGTAGGTCGTTCACTTAGGGGTTTGTTCTGACGGTGTCCCTCAGTCTTGTAGCCACACACAACACGTGCTACAGTTGATTTTGAGCAGTTACGGACACGGATATCTCCCCTAATTGACACCTTGGCAAGATGCAATCCAACCAACACACCTTTCTCAAACTCAGACAACTGTTCCCGTGGCGGCATCTTTGTATAAATGCATTGGCGGCATAAATGTATTTAATTAATAACTAAAAAAACTTATTTATAATAGTTGTTATTTGAATATTTAAAATGCAATACATCCTTTTCTTTGGTATTGTTCCAATAAATCAACACAATTTGATAAAGCATTGTATGATTTTAAGGATCTTATGTGAACTAAAACCTACTGTGTCCTAAAGGATGTGTGTTTTTACTGCATTTTGGGAAAGCAAAAAGACTCGATGGTTATAGGGTATTCATTTCTGTTCAGACTGCTTGACAGGAAGTTTTCAGGTTTCTGTTTAACTATAGTACACAATATACACATCAATTATTTATTTATAATACTTATTAGACCGTCTTCTTTCTATAAACGAAACGTCATGCCACTATCAATATAACTTTATAAAAAAATATGACTTCGTCGTTAACATATTGATATTTTTTAATTTTAGGTTAGCATTGTTTTGCCTAATGCATACTAAAATTTTAAGTGTTCTGTTTAGTGTTTTTTGTAAATATGTTTCTAATAAATGGTACATGAAAATGAAATTAACAATTCAATCGTAGAAAAAACATTAAGTAAATATTAATATAATTACATGTTAATTTAGGATATGTACTTCTCATTTTCGCTGTTAGTGTAGAAACACTAACGGAATCCTTTAAAAAGAATCCTTTATTAAAAATATTTTTCAATAATATACATTTTCATTCTTTCATTAATGCACCTTAAAATTGGGAAAAGGAACAGCAATGCGTTACTTCCTCTTGAAAAAATTATGAAAAATTCATTTACGATAAATTTTTTTAAATTCCCTTCAAATAAATATCTAGTACAATTTGCAATACAATAAATTAATAAATATCTAAACAATTTGCAAAACAATAAATTAATACAATATATAAATAATTTGCAATACAGTTTTCATTATTACATTTTCATACAATAAATAATACAATTTGTGATCAAAATTTTTTTGTGCAACCTGCACCAAAATCACGATGAGTTTCTTATATTACACGATCCTGAACAAAAAGAAAATTGACTATGTATTTTTTCAACTTTCAAAGCTGCAAAAAAAAAAAGCAAACAATTACAATGCATTTTTAAATAATTTACATTTTTAAGTAGCGATATTCTTTTCAACTTAAATATTACAAAAAGGTTTCATTTAATCCTCATATTAAAATAGTTTTATATTTATATTTATATTCCCTATAATCTTTCAAATAACTCCTTACAATTTGCAATCTATAATAGTCTTTTCTACAATCTGCACCAAATGAGTACTATGTAACTATATGTACCTGCACTATGAATTTCAGTTATAACACGATCAAAAAAAAAAAAAAAAAATACATTGACAATGTATTTTCAGATTTTCATTTTCAGCTTCGAAAAATAATGCATGCATTTTAAAATGCATTCATAATGCATTTTCAAATATTTTATATTATCTAAGTAGCGATATTCTGTTCAACTAAATATTACAGATAAAAAAGGTTGATTTCATCCTCATATTAAGAAATACCATTTTAAAATGTTGATGTGATGAAATCTTTTCTTTGTTCCTCGAAAATAATTTGTTACTGCAGGTAACCCATCAAAAAGTTCCTCTTTTTGTGCTGCCTTACTCCCCTTATATTTGCTGCAACACAAGAAAAACGAAAGAAACAATAGCGCAAAGAGCCCCACGCCCTAACTACGTTCAAATCAGCAAGATTCTGAATAATATTACTAAGAGGGGACAAAAACTGGAGAGCGATGAATTTCATAGCATGTGCTTTTCATACTTATTATTAGTGCATTGTCATTTATTTCAGATGTTTTCCAACAACATGCTTTGTTATTCTGTCATTAATTCATTTAAAAATTGAGAAAAGGGCGTTACTTTATTTTTTTATTCATTTACGATAAAAAAATATATTTTCTATAATCTTGCAAGCAACCCGTTACAATTTTGCAATCTACCGTCTTTTGTATAACTTGCACTAAATTCAATTTGCAATCCACAGTCTTTTGTGCAACTAGCACCAAAATCAATTTGCAATCCACAGTTTTTTGTGCAATATGTACCAAAATCATGATGAGTTTTATTTATTATACGAAATTGAAAAAAAAAAATGTATTTTAAGATTTAGAAAAAAAATGTACCCAGCGAAAGTGCATCATCAAATATTTTATATTTTCTAACCAGCGATATTCAAATAAAATATTATGAATGGGAAAAGGTTGATTTAATCCTCATATTAAAAGATTTAATTTTAAAATGTTGATGTGATGAAATCTTTTTCTTTGTCCGTTGAAAATAACTTGTTACTGTAGGTAACCCATCAAAAAGTTCCCCTTTTTGTGCTGCCTTACTTCTAGAATCTTGATGGGCTTTACATTTGCTGCAACACAAGAAAAACGAAAGAAACAATAGCGCAAAGAGCCCCACGCCCTAACTGTGTTCAAAGCAGCAAGATTCTGAATAATATTACTAAGAGGGGACAAAAAGTGGAGAGCGGAGAATAAAAGAAGAAAAATACCCCGAGGAACAGAGAAAAAGCATTAAATATTCACGTGTTGAAGAAGATTTTGAGGACCGATAGTCGCTTTGCACTATCACGGTATTCAAAGATTTTTGCTGAAAGGCATATAATTGCCTGTCGGGAAAGCTGCAGTAATTACCATTAAATGAGGAACTCTAGATTTATCTTTTTTCTTCTTCTTTTCGTTCGTCCAAAAAAGTTTTTTTTTTTTTTTTTAATTTTTTTTTTTTTGCTGCCTTTTATTATTTTACTTCTTTTCCCCCTCCTGTTCTTTTGATGTGGCGCATGGTTTGAGCACTTACGTTGATTGCATCGCCCTAACAGCATATTTTATTTATCCCTTAGACGGTAACTTTTAACACTTTTTTTTAAAGTCGCTTAAAAGTTCCCTTTTTTTAAAGTTTATTACTTTAGGAACTTTAATACGAAGTTATTATTGAGAAGTATCGTTTCATAAGTTCGCGAGATGGAGGTGAAGTTAAGTCATTTTCCAAAAGGTAAAAAAAAAATAAAAATATTATTAAGTAAATAAAAGTAGTTTCTTAGAAAATTTATTGGAGTAACTTCTGTCTTCTTAGATATTATTTCTCTATGATGTCAAAAAGATGTGCTAATTAAAAAATGTACTCAGCTGCTATTTATAGATTAAGATGTGTATTGAGTATATTTAACAAGAGAATAAGTGCTGGCTTTTCTTTATTTAAAATTTAATTTAAATTTAAGCAATGAAGGTGACATAATTAAATGAATAAAATTTAGCTGTGAATTTCAATGTTATAATTATTATTTGATTTTTCATAGTTTATATGCTTCAGAAAAAAAGTTTTTAAGTTTCAGAGTTTAATAATTTGTAAATAAATATTACAAAAATATACATGTCTTTTGATCAAAAGACAAAACAATGTTTATTTGAAATGTACATTTTATTTAAATGTAGTTATTGAGTGTCTATTCAAGAAAGTATTCATAAATTTTGTAAAGAAAATAACTTTGTAAAATATTATTTATTTTTTACTTAAAGTCTAGGCAATGCAAGTAAAATTATTGTAGAAATAATTGAAAAAAAGCTGGGAGTAAAATTGATTACAATAGAAAACATTTTTTCCTATACAATCAATCATAAATATAGAAAGATTGAAAGATTTTTTAAAAATATTATACTATATATTATAAAGCAAAAGTTTACGAGAAGGAGTTATTTTTTTTTCGATATTTATTACAATTTTTTTTTCGATTTGTGTCGTTATATACATAAATATGCATAAATATGTTTTAAAATATATATAAATATGCATAAGCATGTTTTAATAATGTTTGAAAATCGTGTTTTCCTATGAATTAATTTTTAATAAGCTATATAAAATGCAATTTCGTACTTTCTGCATTTTGTTAGA
The DNA here is from genome assembly GCA_021605095.1 of Caerostris extrusa. NCBI lineage: Eukaryota > Metazoa > Arthropoda > Arachnida > Araneae > Araneidae > Caerostris > Caerostris extrusa. The sequence goes on from BPLR01007329.1 coordinate 80,914, forward strand.
AACATTAATGAATAGCAGAGTGATGAACTATTCATTATGAAATTTAAAAAATAATAATGTCAACTATATACATATTTCAAGAATAAAATGCTTATAATTATATTAGTTAACGTATTTATAAAGTTTTTATACAAGTTTTTAACAATATCTATATATGATAATACCTTGGGCTTGTTGTCATTGCCAGAAATATTGTCATCGATATTCGTTTCCATGGACTGGGGCCGAAATGCTGAGTTTATGGTCAGTGATATAACTGAAATAAAATAATTTACACCTAATTTAAAAAGCTTAAAACGTTATTAAATATCACATTGGAAATAGATTTTCTTACAATTTTTATTAATAATATATAATAGAACACTACAGTAAAAGATAACATGTGGTCTGGAGTTGGTAAGAAAAGCCTGGCATCAGTCATGCGATTGCTTCTACAACCCGTTGAAGTTATATACATCGAGAAAAGGGTGGATGGGTTATGTTTCAATATTTTTTAGTGAATCTCACTCTTTACATTTCACCAGACACAAATCATGAGCTGCTTTTGATACAGGTTGAATTGTGCAGTTATATCTTTTATGTCCTTTTTTCGTGTCTTGTTCGACTACAGTCAACGATTTATCTATAGTAATCTCTTTGCTCTGTCCCTTTCCTTCAAGTGATAATTCAAAATAGCTATATAGCTAACACCAAACTTCTCAGGCAACTCACGTGATGTCGGTTTTAAATCAGCTTCGACACAGCCATTGTTATCTTATAAAGGTTGAAAACTTTTGATTTATGTGAGAAATGGAATTCTGCACGTAGTTCCGTAAACCATTCTTAGACTATGATGACCCATTGTGGCATCGCCAAATCAATTATTGATATGACCTTGCGACTAGATAGAGTTTAGGTCAGATTGGGTCAATCCCATAAAAAAAAGCACGTATTTTTTTAAAAATTGAATGTCGTAAGAAACTCTGAAACGTTGGAAATATTCAATTAAAATATATTAATTGTTTATATATAAAATAACAAATAAATAAAAGCATCTAAAAAAAGTTGTACATAAACATTCTTTCAAACACAACAGATCTTAATACGAAATGCACATCTGTATTATGTACTTTACGTTCAGAAGTCTGAATTCTTACCAATAAACATTGATTTAAAAGATAAAATGCGATCAATTTTATTTCTATTTTATTTGAGAACTTCTATTTTATTCCAATTGAAAATAGATTAATTTAAAAAAAATAATAATATTGTCTAATAAGTTTTTACTAGACTCTTTAGAAATCAGATAATGTCTATATTGTACAGTTAATGGAATGTAGATATACTTTTAACTTTCCTTTACAAAAAAATCTCAGAAGCTAGTTGAAGAACATCTTTTCCTGAAACCTATTCGGACAAGACCTCAGGGTCAAATGGTGAAGAGATGCACTACTCAAAATCACTGTACTTCACAGCGAGAGGATTGAGATGGAAAAAGATGTATAAATATTCCCACTTTTCCGACACAGCAATTCTGCATAGAGATTCAATTTTTGATTCCAAATTCGTTCAGTCAGGCACGGAGTTCTTGCGCCCCAAAGAAATGCGGAAAGCCACTTGAAAATGGCCTTTCTTACCTGCGGGGAAGATTGTTTCTTTCGTTTTTTCCTTTTGCTCTACAAATAAAATTGTAGAAAATATGTTCCACTAGGTGAGGAAATAGAAGTGCAAAACATGGTGGTAAACATACTGATATTGATTTATCTATATTCTTTTTCAATGCAGTTATTATTGAGTATGATTGCATTAGTGAAACAACTACCTTACACATAATCATTTAGATTAGATTGAAAAGTAATACCAGTTTTTAATTTTACTCTACAAATAAAATTGTAGAAAATATGCTCCACTAGGTGAAGAAATCTAAGTGCAAAACATGATGGTAAACATAATAATATTTTTTTATCTATATGTGTTTTGCAATGCAATTATTATTGCATTGGTTGAAATAAGTATTTTAGACATAATCATTTAGATTAGATTGAAAAGTAGTTCCAGTATTTTGCTCTACAAATAAAATTGTAGAAAATATGCTCCACTAGGTGAAGAAATAGAAATGTAAAACATGATGATAAACATACTTAATATTGATTTATCTATATGCTTTTTCAATGCTATTACTATTGAGTATGATTGCATTGGGTGAAACAAGTATTTTACTGGTCATTTAGATTAGATTGAAAAGTAGTACCAGTTTTTACACATAGAAAATGATGCCATTTAGATTAGATTGAATTTTTAATCATTGAACCAGTATAAAAATATGCTCCACGAAAATTTTATATAAACAACTATTTTAAAAATATGCTCTAAATTATATTTGAATTTTTTTGACAAAAAAAAAATTAAAATTTTTACATTAAAATTAAATTTTTTAAAAATATATTTTCCACTTGAGAAATTTTACAATTTTTAGAAGAAAACAGGTATTTGTATTCAAAAAGTCATAGAATTTTCAATTTTGGAAACATTTTTTAAAAATAAAAAAACATTAATAACGTTTTATCTAAAGAAATAAAAGGCATTTTTACAAAGTGGCATGTACCAAATCGTTAAGTCTTCTAAAAGAAATCTGCGTTAGGATTTTTTACCTCTCGATAATGTCCCATAAATGCTCGATGTGATTCATGTCGGGCCAAAACATACCGGTTTTAACCAATATGACCGTGGTGACATTGATCGCAAGTCCATTTATCTAGCTGAACGTAAGCATTTCCAGTCAATGTTCGGTTCAGTACAGAGGAAAAGTCCAATGAAAAATACCCCTTACGGAGCCACCACCAGATTTACAGTTTACATGGCTTTGTGGGGTCTTCACAACACCAGTATTTAACGGTTTTATATAATTAAAAATATGCTTACTACTCGTTTGTCAGTAATTTTATTTCTATAACAGAAAATCAAATTTTACAAATTTACGTATATGCAGGCGGTACCAATGCCTTTTTAGAACTCTTGAAAACAGGTATTTGTATTCAAAAAGTTGTTCAATTTTGGAAACATTTTTTAAAAAATAAAAAGCTTTAATAACGAAATTTGCGAAAAAGGCATTTATTTACAACTGCCATCTGAAAATGCAATTGCTATCCCTTAAAAGAAATAATATTATTATAATATTACATATTTAACATATAAATATACAATATTAGTATAATATTACATATGTATCATATAAATATGCAACAGTAATAAACTTCTCATGGGGTGGACTTCACGCGCTACAGGGCACTGAGAACTACCCGCAGCAACAGTGTACTTTAATGACAAATGATTACTAAATAATTATTTGTGTGAATAGTTATACAATCAATAATTTAAGTAACGGTTTTGTTTTTAAGTACTTTACATTCTATCTAAAAAATATTATATATATATATATATTTTAATATTTAAATAATTACAAATTTAATCGTAATTTTATATATATATATGAATGTCCTACATCCTTCTATCGTTTATCCAATTTTCCCTTCATTCATTTCCCGGTCCTAACTTTAATTTACCCAACTTCTCAAAATCCTTCGATGCCCGAATTGATTATTAATAAAGATTAATATTATTCTGAACTCGAAAAAGAAGGTAGAAATCAACAATGGTTAGCAAAAACGAAAAATAAAAAAAAAAGAAAAGTTGGTTCTTTCTTGTGTGTTCAATTTTTCTGTTCGCGTGACACAATTCATCAATCCTACAGAGTAATGCATTAAAGAATCAGGAAAAATCTTTTTTACCTTTTAGTTGCTTTATTTCGTGACATTTTCATGTACACGCATTAATCACATCCCTTCGGCTTCCTTTTCTGAAATTCGCTTGATTTTTCGACTTAATAGCATGTTTCAGATAGGGAAAAGAGAATTATTTTTTAATTAATAGCCCAAACACGTTAACTTTTCGATTGTTATGCGCTATAAAAAAATGATTTAAATTTCATAAATGATGTGGAAATGGCTGATAAATGGGGAACAGACGAAGGCTTTCGTAGCGCCATCAATCATGTAAAAGCTTGCAATGGATTTCACTTGGATGGTTGATAACTGCAATTTTCTTCGGATGGATACTTTGAAGGATTGTATTGGTGGAAGAAGATACAATTGTTTTACTAACTTAATAAGAAAAAGTTTCAGACTAGGAAGAAAAAATAAGCACTTAATATATAACCTTGCTTTTAAGAAAACTAATATTGCAATTGCTACAAAAATAAAATAATTTTTCTATCTATTTATCAATCTATTTATCATCTATCTATCTATCTATCTATCTATCTATCTATCTATCTATATATCTATATATATATATATATATATATATATATATATATATATATATATATATATATATGTCTAACATCTCGGCTAGTAATATACCAGTACTAAACTATACTAGACCTACAACGGCTTCAAGAAGAGGGCCACTTTTAAGTTTATGGTAACAATGAAATTTTTTTTACAACCATTATATATATATACAAAATATGGGTTATTTCAAATTATTATTTATAAAGAAATGAAAATTAAAGATATAATTTGATTCACAAGTGCAGTTCACTCTAAGGACGAAGATTTTCAGAGTTCTCGAATCTATAACGAATTTCATGCCCTTGGTTCTTGCGCTTTCAGACTTTAATTATTACATGGCATGATACACGAAACCACAAGGGGCTCATTTTGTAAACAGACGGAATCTCCAGCCGGTTCAGTCACTTTAGAGAAAAGATAAAAACAACATTTCTTGTTGACTCGTCGCAGAACACTCTCCTCCTCCCCTCATGTCACATGCACTGATTCCTGCAGACCTACAATCTCGCTAATTGAAAAAATCCTACCTGACTGACCCCGCATATCTATAATCCTGCTATTTAAGAGAGGACGGGGGAATACCTGGGGCTAGTTTCCAAGAAGAAAGACCATATTATTTATTGATATTGAAATGCAGACATTTCAAAATTTTGATCTAAGTAAATATGAACTGGCATTGCTTAACTACAGAAAAAAAAAAAAAAACACTTTATGTTTTTTATTCATGGAATTAAAGTGTTGATAGATCTATCCACCATCTTAAAATTTGCTCATTATATTTTTCGTATATCGTATCAATTTCTACTTTTAACAAACATTCTCATAAAAAAAACAATTTAGTAGAATTTTTTCATTATTTCGATTTTGGGTTTCGTAAATTTTATTAGGGAGTAAAAGATGAAAAACTCAAATATATCAAGAGAAATCTGGAATCTTAATCGCTCATGCAAAACATTAAAAACGCTCAAGAAATGCTGCTTTTAAAATTATGAAAAAACATTTATACAAATATATATATATATATATATATAATTACTGTATTACTGTATTATTCGTAAATAACAATAAATATGTTAAAAATAACGCAATCGCATAAACAATTTAAACAATTAATTTTAATTTATTTAATTCTTTAACAATTAATTTTCAATTAAAGTATATATAAACAAACCAGCCAGATTCCACAAACTTGCACCAGGCACATACACTACGAAGAAAAAGGTTTTAATTTATTTAAAATTTATTCATGATTGTCTTCCTAGACACAATATTAAAGAATAAACTTCAGGGAATAAAGGTAGACAGTTAAATGTTATAGTTTTTCAGTTGCATTAGAATAAATTACATACAACTTCCATTTTTAAATGAATAGATCAAATTATAATAGCTTTTAAACAAATATCATTCTTATTTACAATAAAATGGTACTTTCGTTTAGAAATGTATGGTTAGGTAATTTAATTTTAATAATAAATGCACATTTTGTAATAAAATACTTTCTATTTTACAGCAAGTCAATATATTTGGGCAAAAAGGTTTTTCCTGAAAGAATAGTTAAGCTTATATTGAACATTCATAATATTTAAGAAAAATAAAAACAATACTCATAAGACTTTTAACAACAATTCAAATGTCCATCTACCAACCTTATTATTATCCAAACTACAATAGATTATTACAACAACTCAAACGGGGAACAAACGCTAAGAACACCCAATAAGAGCTTCTTCCTTTTCACAGATTGTTGAAAAGAAAAAGTACAATTCACTTTTATGTTCTCGTAAAACGATACATATTTAAAAATTATTCAGGCTACTTCTCGTTTTGCAATAAACGAACAATATTTTATCGCCAAGCACGGAACTCGGTGAGTGCAAATCATTGCGTTATTGGCTTCATAAATTCAAAAACTTTCATTTAACAGCACGTGCAACTCCAGAATTTCATTAATGCATGGCTTTATTATTATTTTTTTTTTTTGTGCGCGATACTTCATTGTACTCAAAGGGCAATGAATGTTGTTAAAGATGTCATTAAGTTCTGATGAAAGACCATAATGACTCGCCATTTATTCCGAGAGATAGTTCCCAAGGACTTTGCCTGGCTGGAGTGTCAACAAATGTATCCCTTTACTTCTTTTATTCTTTAGAAATGTAAATGACGGCCATTTGAATGGGAAGAAATGAAGTATAGGAACTGAGAGTTTTATCTTTTAAAATGTGATGAAAAAAAAGATAAAAGTTGTCTGTTATCGCTGGGAATTATTGAAAGTGTTCGAGGAAATTGTTCTTTCTCGTTTTATTGACGAGGATTATCATGGAGTGTCTGTCCCCTTCACCCTATTTCTTCGAACCTCATCTTAAGAAAATAAGTACGATAATGCTTGTTGGTTATGGACATTAGCATATTTGTTTTCAGATTAAATCAGCGGTATTTTTATATTTGCATGTTATGTCCCAAAGAATAGGTCTTTATTTCCTAGAAAAAAAATGGCATTCTAGTTTTTCATGAAATTCGTAATCTTCAATTTATAAAAAAAAAATGTCAAAAATTAAAATTAAAAATAAATTTTATTTTTATTTGGACTAATAACTAATGAATTAATGTTGTATAAATATTTGGAAAATGAAGAAAATTTATGAATAATTTTGATTTATAAATTAAGACTTTTGGGAATTTATTATCATTGATATAAAAGTACTTTTATATGCTGGTTTTTGGGAGTTGATTTATCTGAAAATGATATTCTATGTTAATAAAAAATATATATCTTATCATGATTTAGAGGCGCATAGTGTCTTCGACATGCATTTGTTTATTTTTTTTTTTTGTCGAAAAACGTTTTGGTAAAACATCGTACAATTCTATAAAATAAAAAAAATTAAAAAATATACAACCTTTATTTTTAACTAACTGCATTAGCAATCTTTATATTATTCATATTACTGAAATAATTTTTTTTAATTTAGTAACTTAGTATTTGCAATGCTAACAGAATCAAATTCAATAACTTTGCATTTATTATTTTTATCTAATATTACAACAGAAATGCAAGCTATTGAATTTTAATAGATGACTTATTCTAGATAAACTTACTAAACATATTAAAATTTCAACTCATTGCAAATTCTTTCTTTGATAATTAAATTATATTTGCTTGGCATACATACTGCATAATTGTTGTAATTTAATATTAAAAAAAAAAATAATTTCTTTACGTACATTGAATGAAATATAACAGTCCAGCGCATATTCATAATATACACCCTTATTCAAATACTCCCATTCGAATCCGAGAAACCGCATTACGAAATTAAATAAAGCAAATCTCGACAACTTTCAAATGTTGAAACGAACCTTCCCCTACACGCCCGGTACATTCTGGTCACGAATTAGCATCCAATTTTCCCGTTTGCAGATTTCTCGAGACATATTCTCTGAGCTGAACTTAAAATAATGTTAATTTGTTAGAGCTTACACTGAAATACTCTGCTGCCTGTCTTACACCTGCTCCCCATCTCTGGGGAATAGGGAATATCACATTGTTTCGAATCCCCGGCTTACAAAAATATCATTTATCATTCACTCCTGGAGTGGGAATAAAGATGGAAAATTGTTTCATTTACTTTGAGATCTGCCTTAAAGTGATTGTTATTCTCGTTTTCTTGGTTTTTTTTATTTATAAAGATTTTCTTCTTGAGTTGTTGCGGAGAAAATGCATTTGTTTGTTTGCAGGTTTTGAGTTATGATAACAAAGATTCTAAACTTTTCTCTCTCAACCTTCACTTTAGTTATTTCATAACAGGAATATGTTTATTTGTGTAAGATAACTTAATAAGCTATCGCAGGAATTTTGTAGTGAGTAAAATATACATGGATTATATAATAAAATTTGTATACATTAAGTCAGATAAAAATTTTGTTCAAACAATGATATTTTTAGAAAAAATTGCCTTATTCAAAGAATGACTTTTGATCTCTTTGGATCTTTTGAAAATGATTATTTTTGACTTTTTTATATTTGTTTTCCAGATCAAAAATACTTCCATGCTTTATAACCAGAAAATGCAAGTAATTAGTTTTAAATTATCTTGACATCTTAATTGGCTTAGAGATACATAAAATATATTGCTCATTTTAAAAGCATACAAACAAATATTTGTTTTTGTTGTTACCTATGACTTTATTGAAATTCAATACATAAAAATTTGGCCACTTAGAACAAAACTACCATAGAAACAGGCAGAACATAAAACACATCAATATTTCAAAAGAAAAGATCAGACATTCTTAACAAAAACTGCCAAAAGAACAATTAAAAAGAAGTTAAATGTTCAAAGGATAAAAATTTAAAAGGCTAGAGGCCCCATAATAAAAGTTTGTGTGATCAGGACATGTTTTCTGGTGCCCTCCAGTAATGAGACCACAAATTGTCAATTTATTGTTATTTAGAGTCCATCACCGAGCAAGCAAGTAGTTGGTCTTATTCATTTTCTCTTTCTTATATAAAACCCATATAACATATTTCACAATCCCTATTTTGGCGAGATGTTTGGCCAAATAGTCGTATCCAGTTCTTGATCTAAAATTGGCAACAGCCTCTTTGCGAGTTTTTCTACTAAATTTTTCCATTCATACCCGATTGTCTCCCAACTTTTCCTTTGGTGTTAGATAATAATTCACTAATATACGATGACTATTGAATAGCATTGTATTATTTAAGACATTGAAGAAAAATGCTCTTTAAGTTTTAAAACGAGGCAACATTACATGTAATTATCTGAATTTCATGGAAGAAGAATCGTCGAACAGCATGATACAGTTTCTTGCATTGGATGATATTTAGGTTTAATAGTTGATATCCACTATCAATAGACAGTATAAGGTATCGCAGAGCATCATATCGATCCTGATATTGAATGTTCAAGGCTAAATGTAAAAATGGCATGTAATTCATTCAGCTTTCAAATTGTACAGAATGTTTAACATCATTAACTCAACAATGACAGTAAGACAACAGAAAATGTTCTCAAATACGTTGCAAATTTTTCTGTATTTAGATTAATTTTGACATTAAATCACACACATTAGTAACCACAATGGAACAGTGAACGAAGGCATCATACGACTGAATAGAGTCAATAGTGTCCAGTTACAACTTGATGGTCTAAGGTATTTACATCCAAGTCTTCAAATGCCTTGGCAAAAACTACATCTCCTTATATTTTTAGAAACGCTCATATTTGACAAACTTCTGTCATAATAATCTGGGGGTATTATTATGTGTCATTCATGAATTCTTCAGGTATACGATTTGGAATAATTAAATAAAACAATGTTTATAATTATGACATGTAATAAACTGAACTAATTTAATTGATTAAATAAAAATAAAATAATCTTATTCTGAAAATATGTACATAAATGAGAATTTTACTTCAATAAATTCTTTAGTAAATTTATTGGATTAACAAACATCATTAGGATAAATATTTTGATAATATTAGTTTAGTGTTTGAATAAATATCTATTTAAAAAAGTGTAGAGTACGTTTAATTTCATACGTTTCATAAGAGCTTAAAATTTTATTAGAATATTTTATTGATGTTTTTAATTTCGATTATTGTGACTTTGAGGTCGTTTGTTACTACAATGACATTGTAATGGCAGAGTAGTGCATAATAGATTTATCTTTTATCTAACCGCTCTACCATTTTACCACTGCAATGTATAACCCGCAAGGAGCACCTATGTGGTTTTGTGCTCTTCCACCTTCAGCACGGCACAATGTAAGAACTTTCTAGACTACAAATTTGTTTTGATTATTCTCGAAAGAGATATGAAATCTTTTGGTTCAGTATTACTTGTCTGGTTTCAAGCTCTTGCAATTCCTAATGTCGATAATAAATGCACCAGGAACCCTAGTCGTTGTTAGACTATCCATTACGTATTTCAGGTTCTCATAATTCTAAATGTCGATAATCAATACATCAGGACTCATAGTAGTTTTTAGACTATAAAGTAAATATTAAAAGAAAAAAAAATGAAAAAGAAACCATATTTTGTTAAGATATATCACAAAACTTCATAAATTTAAAAATGAAACATAAGAAAATACAATTCTATGAAAATTAATTTTTAAATTTATTAAAAATTAGACAAGACTTTATATGATATGAACTATTGAAATTATTTACCACTCATATTCCCAGCTACTCGAATATTTTGTTTCGGGATTTTATATCTGAAAATAATTCTTTTTGTATACATCAAAATTTTATATATCCATTTATGCGCCACTGTGAAATATTGCAGTATATTACCAAAACGAGGATCCACTCGATGAAAAGAACATAACCACTCCAACAATACTGAAGAAATCATGTCCCCGAAAACCATTTCCATTCTAAAATAAAGATCATCTTTAGAGGTTTTTTTTTTCTTCTCCTCTTAAAACTAAGCGACGGAAATAGTATCTTACGAAAGCCTCGATGGACCATAATAGTAAAAAAATGAACTAAGTATAAAGGAGCATTAGAAAAGCAGAGACCTGGGCCACAAAAATATATCAGCCAGTCGAAAAAAATGTAAATTTTCAAGCAGGTACAATTTCTTGGAACAATGTATGCTGCGGATCATACATTGAGTCACGATATGGGAATGTGTCACGCTATATTCTTCCAAGACAGGAAAGAGGCTGGAAAAGAATTTCGATTCTATCTGTCCCTTCCTTTGTGTTTATGTCAGCTCGGATGGATCATATAGTCTGAAGTTTGAAAAGGGGGAGTTAAATAACAGCCGAGATCATTTCAAAGACATTAAAGTTCTAGTTTAAAATGTTGATGGTTTTTTTTTTTAGAAAAGTAGATCATTTTAAAAATACGAGTTCCTTAAATAACATTGTTTTTTTTGGATTTTTTTACATTCGATATGCATTAAAAGCAAGCGAAATATTCTCATAATGGTTAAATCTTCAGAAGTAGTTTTTGCATATAATGCTTTAATAAATTTATAAATATCATAGCTGAAGAACATTAATTGCTAATTATTATTGTAAACCCTTGTTGACCATGTAATATGTATTTGTATTACATTTTTACCAAATCTATAGTAAGTATTTATCTGTTAATTAGTTTAATGTAACGACCAATAATGACAATAGTTTTTACTTTATTTTATTTTTTTGTGTTCCTAGTTTTGCAATAGCTTTGATTTTTACATTTTTTTTATTCTTTTTTGTCTATTTTCCAATGTTAATTTTAAAATCATTAAAAAAATAAAATAACAAATTTCCTATGCATACAACAGTTTATACACCAGCAAAATCATTATTATTTAGTTCAGTTTTGAATAAATTAAACTTTGCGAATTTACTTTTCAAAATAGTGTAATTTAATTTTATATTTTGTACTAGATGTGGTATTCGTAAATTAGACAAGACTTTATATGGTATGAACTATTGGAATTATATACAGCTCATATTCCAAATTACTCGAATATTTTGTTTCGTGATTTTATATCTGAAAATAAATCTTTTAGTATACAACAAAATATTATATATCCATTTGTGTGCTACTATGAAATATTGCAGGATATTACTAAAACGAGGATCCACTCGATAAAAAGACAAAACCACTCCAACAAAATATGAACCGCAACTCTCCGATACAACGATTTTCATTTAAAAAAAAGTATAAAGATCGAAATTTTTTTAATGTTTAAATCTTAGAATTGGGAAATATAATCTTGATAAATTCATATGGACCATATTTGAAAAAAAATGAACTAAGTTAATTATTAGAAAAGAGAGTAAATTAATTATTATTAAAAATATATCATAGAGTCCAAAAATGTAAAACTGGATTTTTACGTTCGTTATGCATTAAAATATGGCGAAATTACTTAATACTACTATAATTATTTGAAAAAAATCATATACCGTTCATATTCTTAGTTACTGGAGTATTTTGCTTCGCGATTTTATTTCTGAAAATAATTATTTTAGGCTACAACAAAGTTGATATGATGAAATCTTTATTTTTATTTATTTTTTTGTTCTTCGATAATAACTTGTTACTGTAGGTAGTTTGATCCGAAAGTTTTTTTGTGCAGCCTTATTTTTTCGAAAAATCTTGATGGGCTAGTTTACATTTTGCTGCTACTTTTAATAGAAAAATAAAGAATTAAAAGCGCAAAGAGCCCCATTTTTTATATTGTGTTGAAAAAAACATGAGATTTTTGAATAATATTACTTTACAATTACAAATTTTTCATAATTTACAATCGACAGTCTTTTGTGTAACTTGCACAAAATCAATTTACAGCCTATAGTCTTTTGTTGCAACCTGTACCAAAATCACGATGAGTTTTATTTATGAGCAAACGATCCTGAAAAAAAAATATTTTTAGATTTAGAAAAAAAAAAAATTCTTTTTTTTTTTTGTTACAATGCATCTTCAAATATATACATCTTCAAATTTTGTTCAAATTATAGTAGCGATGTTATGTTCAATTAAAATATTAAATATAAAGGTTGATTTAATCCTCATATTAAAAAAAAAGCAATTTTTAAAATGTTGATGTGATGAAATCTTTATTTTTATTCCTTTTCTTTTGTTCCTCGAAATTAACTTGTTACTGTAGGTACCCCATCAAAAAGTTCCCCTAGAATCTAGATGGGCTTTATATTTGCTGCAACGCAAGAAAACGAAGAAACAATAGCGCAAAAAGAGCCCCACGCCCTAACTGTGATTTGAAAGCAGCAAGATTTTGAATAATATTACTAAGAGGGGAGAAAAACTGGAGAGCGGCGAATTTCATGGCATTTATGTGCTTCTTCATACTTGTTAGTAATGTATTTCCATTTATTTCAAATATTTTCCAACAATATGCTTTTTCATTCTGTCAATAATTCATTTGAAAATTGAAAAGAGGGCATTACTTTTCATCAATGTTACGTTAATTGTTTTTATTCACTTGCAATAAAAAATATTATATTTGCTATAATTCTGTAAGCAACCCCTTACAAATTGTAATCTACCAACTTTTGCGTAACCTGCACAAAAATTAATTTGTAATCTATAGTCTTTTGTGCCCACTGCACCAAAATCACGATGAATTTTATTTATTACACGATCTGAACAAAAAAAAATTGACAATGTATTTTTAGATTTCAATTTTTAAATTTGGAAAAAAATATTTAGACAATGGCAATCCATCTTCAAATATTTTGTATTTTCTGAGTAACGATATTATGTTCAACTAAAATATTACAGATAAGAAAAGGTTGATTTAATCCTCATATTAAAGAAGAAAATTTGAAAATTTTGATGTGATGAAATCTTTATTTTTTATTTCTTTTTCTTTGTTCTTCGAAAATAACTTGTTACTGTAGGTAACCCATCAAAAGTTCCCCTTTTTGTACTGCCTTACTTCCGAAAAATCTTGATGGGCTTTACATTTGCTGCAACACAAGAAAAACGAAAGAAACAATAGCGCAAAGAGCCCCACGCCCTAACTGTGTTCAAAGCAACAAGAATAATATTACTAAGAGGGGACAAAAAGTGGAGAGCGGCGAATAAAAGAAGAAAAAATACCCGAGGAACAGAGAAAAAGCATTAAATATTCACGTGTTGAAGAAGATTTTGAGGACCGATAGTCGCTTTGCACTATCACGGTATTCAAAGATTTTTGCTGAAAGGCATATAATTGCCTGTCGGGAAAGCTGCAGTAATTACCATTAAATGAGGAACTCTAGATTTATCTTTTTTTCTTCTTCTTCTCGTACGTCCAAAAAGTGTTTTATTTAATTTTTTATTTTTATTTTTGCTGCCTTTTATTATTTTACCTATCCCCCTCCCTGTTCTTTTGATGTGGCGCATGGTTTGAGCACTTACGTTGATTGCATCGCCCTAACAGCATATTTTATTTATCCCTTAGACGGTAACTTTTAACACTTCTTTTAAAGTCGCTTAAAAGTTCCCCTTATTTTTTATTACTTTAGGAACTTTAATACGAAGTTATTATTGAGAAGTATCGTTTCATAAGTTCGCGAGATGGAGGTGAATTTAAGTCATTTTCCAGTAAAAGGTAAAAAAAAAAAATATATGGTTAAATAAATAAAACTAGTTTCTTGGAAAATGTATTGGAGTAACTTCGCTCTTCTTAGATATTATTTCTCCATGATGTCAAAAAGATGTGCTAATTAAAAAATGTACTCAGGTACTGTTTATAGATTAAGATGCATCTTAAGTATATTTAAAAAGAAAATAAGTGGTGGCTTTTGCTTTATTTAAACTTCAATTTAAGCATTAAAGGAGACATAATTAAATGTTGATAAAATGTATCTCTGAATTTTAATGATTTCTCAATTATTTGATTTTTCATTATTTAAAGATTTCCTTACTTTATTGGTTTCACAACAAAAGCAGAGTTTAATAATTTATAAATAAGTATTACAAAAATATACATGACTTTTAAACAAATTAAAAAACAATATTTACTTGAAATGATGCAAATTTTATTTAAGCGCAATTATTTAATATCTAGACAAGAAAGCCTTCATAAGTTTTGAAGAATTATACAAGAAATAACGGTGGGAAATGTTATTTATATTTACTTTTTAAATCTAGACAATGTAAGTAAAGTTTTTTATTGCAATAAGTGGAATAAAGGTTTAAATAAAATTGATTACATTAGAAAACATTTTTTACTTTATAATTAATCATATATGGAAAGTTTGAAAATGTTTTGAAATAGTATAATATATATTATATGATATAGAAGTTTACAAGTTTTATTTTAAATAATTTATTTAACTATTTTTTTGATAAGTGTTGTATATTAATTCCATGTCTACAATTATTATATCTATTTTCTAAATATGGTTTAATAAATTTTGAACGTTATTTTTTTCTATAAATTAATTTTTATTGAGCGATATAAAACACGATTTCGTACTATTTGCTAGAAATATTAATGAATAACTGAATGATAAATTACTCATTTTGAAATTTTAAAAATAATAATGCAAGCTATATGTATATATTTCAATAATTAAAATGTTTTTATAGTTGCTTTAATTAAGCTGAGTCGATGGCCAATGATATATCTGAAATAAAATAATTTTATCATAATTGAAAAAGCTTGCAACGTTATTCATTTTCGCATCGAAGACAAATTTCTCCACAACTTTTATTAATAATAATCTGTAACCGAGCATTGCAATAAAAGATTACATGTGGTATATGTGGTCTGGAGTTGTTAAGAAAAACATGGCATCAGTAAATTTTAGACATCAGTATAATTCTATTCACATTTCACCAGACACAAACCATGAGCTGCTTTTTATGGAGGTTGAATTTTGTTGCCAGTTGTGCAATTATACCCTTGTATGCCTTTTTTTCGTGTCATGATCAAGGACATTTAATCATTTCTCTTTTGTAACAGCTGGTAATTTCCTTAAAACAATAGTTCAAAATAGTTGTATAACTGACGCCAAACTTCTCATGAAGCTCAAATGATGTCAGTTATTAATCAGCTTCCATACAGATGCACAAACTGTTATTGTTAGCTAATAAGTTATTGTTAGCTTTTTGATTTATGTTCTATGTGGAATTCTACACGGATTATCTTAAACCATTCTTAAACTATGTGATGACCCATTGCATCATGCATTATTTTTGAAAATTAGATGTCGTAAGAAAGTCAGAAATGTTTAAAATATTCAATTAAAATATATTAAATCGTTTATATATAAAACAATAAATAAATCAGCGGGTATAAAAGTTGGGCATAAACATTCTTTCAAACACAATAGATCCTAATAAGAAATGCATATCTGTATTATGTACTTTATGTTTAGTTTTTATGTTATCAGTCTGAATTCTTATTAATAAACATTGATTTAAATGATAAAATGTAATCAATTTTATTTCTATTTTATTTGAGAACTTCTGTTTTATTCCAATTGAAATTCATTAACTTTTAAAAATCATAACATTCTTCTAACCGATTTTTGACGCACTCTTTTAGCAAACAAATGATGTCTATATTGTACAGTTAATGGAAGTTTTGCTATATTTTTAACTTTCCTTCTCAAGAAATCCCAGAAGCTAGCAGAAGAACATCTTTTTCTGAAACCCATTCGGACAAGACCTCAGGGTCAAATGGTGAAGAAATGCACTATTCAAAATCACTGTACTTCACGGTGAGAGGATTGAGATGGAAAAAAAAGATGCATAAATATTCCCACTTTTCCGACACACAGCAATTCTGCATAGAGATTCAATTTTTGATTCCAAATTCGTTCAGTCAGGCACGGAGTTCTTGCGCCCCAAAGAAATGCGGAAAGCCACTTCAAAATGACCTTTCTTACCTGCGGGGAGATTGTTTCTTTCGTTTTTTCTTTTCGCCCTACAAATAAAATTGTAGAAAATATGCTCCACTAGGCGAAGAAATAGAAGTTAAAAACATGATTGTAAACATACTAATATTGATTTACCTATATGTGTTTTCAATACAATTGTTATTAAATATGATTGCATTGGATAAATAAATACTTTATATTAATCAATAAGATGAGATTGAAAAGTAGTACTTAAAGAGATATTCAAACACATATTTGCAATTTTAAAATGGATATCTTATTTTTTTTCTGATATTAAAATCATTATTTTTTATAAATATGTGTTCCGCTTGAGAAATTTTACAATTTTTTAGGACAAAATAGGTATTTGTATTCAAATAGCCATAGGATTTTCAATTTTGATAGCATTTTTTTATAAAATAAAAATCAATATTAAGTTTTAAAGAAGCATTTATATACAAAATTAATTTAGCCTAAAAGGAATGATATTACATATTTAACATATCAATATGTAATATTACTAAAATACGAGGGTAGTCTGAAAGGTTTTCGACCTAAATTTGCAGATGGCCGCACTCATCAACAAAAGAGATGGGGCGTGTTTGCGCAGGTGTTGAACATTACTCCCCCTAAATTTCAGCCATTTTGCACGCTTAGTTATTGTTTGATAATCGTTTAAGTTGGTTATTGTCGGTGTTTTTGGTGAAAATGGAAATAATTGAGTATCGCGCTGGCATGATGTATTTATTTTTGAAGAGCAATTCGCCTACACAAATCAAAGACGAGTTGGACGCTGTGTATGGGGAATCTGCGCCATCATTTACGACCGTTAAAATTTGGGCGGCTGAATTTAAACGTGATCGTACCAGCTTGGGTGACGTTCGGGGACGACCAAAAAACTGCCACTTGTGACGGTAATATCGCTCAAGTTTATCAAATGGTGCTAAATAACCATCTAATTAAAGGCAGAGAGATAGAATAGGCTATGAAGATCTCCAAAGAACGCGTTTGTCATATATTGAAACAAGATTTAGGCATGAGAAAGTTGGGTATCGCGCTTGCTCACTTTGAACCAAAAACGTGTTCGAATGAACATTTCCAGTGATCTGTTGGCACAATTTAGAGCAATAAATCAGAATTTTGGCGCCGGCTAATTATTGTAGATGAAACTTGGATATACCACTGCACGCCAGAAACAAAACTCTAGTCAAAACAGTGGACTGCAAATGGGGAATCGGCTCCAAAAATGGCAAAGTCTGTTCCTGTGGCTGGCAAAGTGATGGCAACAGTTTTCTGGGACAATCATAGAGTTACTTAATAGATTATCTTGAAAAGGGAAACATTATTACAGGGCATATTATGCTTCCTTACTAGAAAATCTCATAGTAGAAAAAACGACCACACTTACAGAAAAAGAATATTTTGTTTCACCAGGACAATGCGCCATCTCAAATCTCAGTTATCGCCATGGTAAAAATACATGAACTACGATTTGAACTGCTTGACCACCCTCCGTACTCACCAGATATAGCCCCAAGCGACTTCTTTTTGTTCCCTAAGCTAAAAAGTTGCTCTTGGAGGACAGAGATTTTTGTCAAATGAGGAAGCCATCGCCTTCGTAGACAACTATTATGCAGAGAAAGACGCCGGGCTTTATTTGATGGGCTGAGGAGATGGGAGCAAAACTGGGAGAAGTGTATAGAGTTACAAGGAGATTATGTAGAAAATTCTTTTTTCTTTGTTTCTTTTCTTCTTAGGTTCGAAACTTTTCAGACTATCCCCGTATTACATATTTATATTATTTAAAATTATTGAATTAAAAACTTTTAACTCATTAATTTTAATGCCTCTTTTAGACGCTTTAAAATTAAGTTATTTAACACGTACGAAAGGATAAAATAATTGAAATTAATTAACCAATAATTATTAAAAGAAAATTTATGCAATTAAATAATTTTTGTGATGATCATAAGCACTGAAATACTGATTTTGTAATTTTTTGTATTTAATTTATCGTACATTTTATACTTACTAATATGTTATAGCTACAAAACAGCAAAATTCAAACTTTTTAAATATAAAATGGTTTTTTTATTAATTATATTTTTTTATTAATTATAATTTTTTTTTTTATTATTCGTGTGTTTATTTATTTGCATATTTATGCAATAATAATTGTAATAACGGTTTTATTTTAAATATTTCACATTTAATTTATTTTATACATATATTTTTAATTAATTGTAAATTTAATATTTTTAAAATATTTATGAATGCCCTACATACTTTTTTCGTTTATACAATTTTCCTTTCATTTATTTCGAAGTCCTAACTTTATTTTATCCTTCTTTAACTTCTCAAAATCCCTCGATACTTGAAGGTGATTATTAATAAAGATTAATATTAGTCTGAACTCGAAAAAAGAAATTAGAAATCAACAATGGTTAGCGAAAAGAAAGAAAAAAGAAGTTGGTTCTTTTCTTGTGTGTTCAATTTTTCCGTTCGCGTGACACAATTCATCAATCCTACAGAGTAATGCATTAAAGAATCAGGAAAAATCTTTTTACCTTTAGTTGCTTTATTTCGTGACATTTTCATGTACACGCATTAATCACATCCCTCGGCTTCCTTTTCTGAAATTCGCTTGATTTTTCGACTTAATAGCATGTTTCAGATAGGGAAAAGAGAATTATTTTTTAATTAATAGCCCAAACACGTTAACTTTTCGAGTGTTGTGCGCTATAAAAAATGATTTAAATTTCATAAATGATGTGGAAATGGCTGATAAATGGCGAACAGACGGAGGCTTTCGTAGCGCCATCAATCATGTAAAAGCTTAAATGGATTTCGCTGGAATGGTTGATAACTGCAATTTTCTTCGGATGGATACTTTGAAGGATTGTATTGGTGGAAGAAAGATACAACTGTTTTACTTAATAAGAAAACGTTTCTGACTAGAAAGTGAAAATAAGAACATAATATATTGCCTTGCTTTTTAAGAAAACTAATATTGCAATTGCTACAAAAATGAAATAATTTATCTATCTATCTATCTATCTACATATATATATATAGATAGAGAGAGAGAGATATTGTAACGTATCAGCTATTAATATAACAATACCACACTAGATTAAACCTATCAAAGCTACAAGATGAGGGCCACTTTCAGGTTCATGAGAACAGTTAAATTATCTACAAGCATTATATATAAAATATATATATATATATATATATATACAGAACTCAGGGTTGTCGCAAATTATTATTAACAAAGAAATGAAATTTAAATTAAAATTTGATTAACAAATGCAGTTCAATCAAGGACGAAAATTTTCAGAGATCTCCAATCTACGATGAATCTAATGCACCCGGTCTGCTGCAGACAGTAATTATCGCACGACGTGATACATGAAAATACAAGGGATTTCATGAAACTACGTTTCTGACACTTTACAGAAAAAGTGAAAACAACACTCCTTCTCGACTCTTCGCAGACTTTTATTTTTCTTCTCCAAAAATCTCCCTTTAATAAAAATCCGTCAATGAGAGGGGAAGGGGCGGGGGCAACTTCCTTAATTTCTCATTGGTGTAGATATTTTCTCAGCTTATGGTCTATCACCACACACTCTGCAGAAACTCATGACGTTGTCCATAACCCATCTATAATTGATTCGACCTGTGAAGAACAGACCCAATCGATAATTTCATGGTGTATCATTATTCATCACACTGAATATTTTTTTATTTCCAATGGCAAAAAGGCACGTACAAGAAAGAATAAAAATAGTAATAATAACAAAAATAACAAGGGAAAAAAATACAAAAGAATAAATGTCCAGAAAATGCACAGATGACCGAAGTCATTGTTTTTAAGAGTTCTCTCGCACGCCAGTAAAAGCGCTGTCTCCGAGTCGCCGTCAAGTACCGCACATCGTTGGAGGTGGTCTCTGTTCATTGGGTCACTTGAACCACATAGGGGGCAGCCAGTATTCATTCGAAAATATTTTAATGCGATGGAGATGATCTGCTAGACAGTCATGGCCAGTCGGAAGTCGGAACTGGGCGACAGCATGCCGTCGCCAGATTGCTGGGTATTGCTAAAAGATCTTCAGCTCTCCAACGCTTTTTAAAAGGAAATGTGTTGATGATTTTATTTCTAACATCAATTATAAAGAGGATAGTATGAAAACGTATAAATTCTTGTCAACCTTGCAAAATGACACTGAATATCTGTTGTTAGATTTGAGTGACAGGGTTGTTTTCATTAGAACAAAGCACTAATTGCTTGTAATATAAATATCCACGACACTAGTTATCTGCTGTCAGATTGAGTAATAGATTGTTAATATGCACTTCTTAAAGAATATACATTACTTTCCCTGGGAACAGAAATCATATATATCTCTTTCTCGACAGAAAATGCTAGAAAAAATGCATATATATATATATAATTAAGAAAAGAAGTTAAAAAGCAAGTGATTAGGAAATAAAAATTACTTAAAACAATCATTGATTAATAATTAATAATCTTTTTTAAACAGCAAATTTTAAATCAAAACTGAAGTTAATAGAAACGACATTAACCTATTTAAAAGAAAGATATTAAATGTACTATACATTATAAAAACGTGATTTTGAAATTTATTACAAAAATAAATTTACTTTCGTGAAAAACAATGAATTTTTTTATTTAATTCAAAATAATATTTATAAATTAAATATTCACGATGAATAAATATTGTTATGAGTCTTTAAAAACAATTAGTAACTAATGATAGTTAATTACTGTATTAAACAGAGGAAGTAAAATTAAATTTTTAAAGGAAAGAAAATTGTAAAATTAAAAAATTAATCTGAGATATTAAAAAAACTAAAAATTAAATATCAAAATAATACAAGCATACCGAGAAATTTGTTTCTTTGTTGAAATCGAGCTTTATTTTTTCTAGAACTGAATTTTTAACCATATTTCATCAAAAGAAAATTAATAAAACGCAATTTCGATACCATAACAGGCATCGTATTCAAAATTTACAAAAAATAAATATATAAATTGAACTAACGTGTAAATCATTTAATTTTTACATAACATTTAATTAAATAAATATTTAAAAAATTGTATAAAAATTAAAAATTAATTTATTGTTTCTTTCTCTTTCATAACTTTATTTATATTTTCCACTGACTGGCAGATTTCCATTTTGAAATGCTAATAATAATGTTGAAATTAATACAACAGTTTTAAAGTAATAATTTGGAAAGTAATATATTCTTTTCAAGACATTATTTTCTAGATAAAATACTTTTGCAAAGTTATATTACTATGTAATTTTTTTTTAAATTTAATTGTTTATTAATATTATTTACGAGCGCAATAATATTGTTGCATTTCATTTCTTTTTTTTTTTGTCAGTTATATAATATAGTAAAATAAAATAGAAATAAATAATAAATTGATAAATTAACAAATACATAATAAATAATAAATATACAAATCAATACAAGTTATTGTTTTAACTTAATAATAATATTTTATTTGCTTTTATATAACATGGTACAAAAATACAACAATGGTACAAAATAGTACAATAATTAATAGTTTTATCGGAGTTTTCACAAAAATTATTAATGCAATAATGAACTATAAATATAATATCCATATATTTAAATTCTCATATATGGATTTCCAATTTTAAATACAATAACTTAATATATAATGATTTTCATAAGAAAATAGCTATTTACCTTATTTACCTGGGTATTTATTTCGATATACCTTAACGTGCAAGAGAATGTAATTTGACAGGAGAATGAAGGTAGTTTAAATTGACCCCTTGCCACTAGGCTGACATTTCTATGAAGTCAATGTTAGGCAATAGCATAGAAACTCTTATAGGATCAACCAATAAATGGCAATTGAAATGTCACATGCACTGATTCCTGGCAGAACTACAATCTCGCCATTTGAAAGAACCTACCTCAGTGACCCCGTATATTTATAATCTTGCTATTTAAGAGTTATTCTTAGAGGACTGGTAAATACTCGGGGCTAGTTTCCAAGAAGAAAGACCTCTTATCTTATCGACAATGAAATGTAGACATTTCAAAATTTTGATCTAAGTAAATATGAATTGGAATTGCTCGACTACAAAAATTAAACCTTTTAAGTTTTTTTATTCAGGGAATTAAAGTGTTCATATATATATCCACAATCTTAAAAGTTGCTCATTATATTTTTTGTATATCGTATTAATTTCAATTTTAACACACACTCTCAAAAAAAAATAATTTATTATAATTTTCCGTATTTCGATGATTTTTAGGTTTGGTAAATTTTATTAGGGAGGTAAAAAATTGAAAAATGCAAAGGTATCAAGAGGAAATCTTAATCGCTCATGCAAAACATTAAAAATGGTCAAGAAATGCTGTTTTTAAAATTATAAAAAAACATTTATACAAAAATATATATATAATATAATACTGTAGAATATTCGTAAATAACAATAAATATGTTAAAAATAACATAGTCGCATAAACAATTAATTTTAATTTATTTGAATTCTTTAACAATTAATTTTCAATGAAAGAATATAAAAACAAACCAGTCAGATTCCACAAAGTTGCACCAGATGCCACACTGCGCAGAAGAAGGTTTTAATTTATTTAAAATTTATTCATGATTGTCTTGCTACATACAATATTAAAAGAATAAACTTCAGGAATAAAGGTAAACAGTTAAATGTTATAGTTTTAAGTTTCATTAGAATAAATTTCATACAACATCCATTTTTATATGAATAGATGAAATCATAATAGCTTTAAACAAATATCATTCTTATTTACAATAAAATGATTACTTTCGTTTAGAAATGCATGGTTAGGTAATTGCATTTTAATAATAAGTACACATTTTGTAATAAAATACTTTCTATTTTACAACAAGTTAATATATTTGGACAAAAAGGTTTTTCCCTGAAAGAATAGTTAAGCTTTTATATTGAACATTCATAATATTTAAGAAAAAAAACCCAATATTCATAAGACTCTTAACAACAATTCAAATGTCCATCTACCAACATTATTATTATCCAAACTACAATAGATTATTACAACAACTCAAACGGGGAATAAACGCTAAGAACACCCAATAAGAGCTTCTTCCTTTTCACAGATTGTTGAAAGAAAAAGTACAATTCACTTTTATGTTCTCGTAAAACGATACATATTTAAATATTATTCAGGCTACTTCTCGTTTTGCAATAAGCGAACAATATTTTATCGCCAAGCACGGAACCCGGTGAGTGCAAATCATTGCGTTATTAGCTTCATAAATTCAAAAACTTTCATTTAACAGCACGTGCAACTCCAGAATTTCATTAATGCATGGCTTTATTATTATTTATTTTTTTGTGCACTATACTTCATTGTACTCAAAGGGCAATGAATGTTGTTTAAAGATGTCATTAAGTTCTGATGGAAGACCATAATGACTCGCCATTTATTCCGAGAGATAGTTCCCAAGGACTTTGCCTGGCTGGAGTGTCAACAAATGTATCCTTTACTTCTTTTATTCTTTAGAAATGTAAATGACGGCCATTTGAATGGGAAGAAATGAAGTATAGAAACTGAGTTTTATCTTTTAAAATGTGTAAAAATGGGAAAAAAGATAAAAGTTGTGTGTTATCGCTGGGAATTATTGAAAGTGTTCGAGGAAATTGTTCTTTCTCGTTTTATTGACGAGGATTATCATGTAGTGTCTGTCCGCTTCACCCTATTTCTTCGTACCTCATCTTAAGAAAATAAGTATGATAATGCTTGTTGGTTATGGACATTAGCATATTTGTTTTCAGATTAAATCAGCGGTATTTTTATATTTACATGTTTGTGTCCCAGAGAATAGGTGTTTATTCCAGGAAAAATGGCATTCTAGTTTTACTTTGAAATTTGTAAACTTTATTTATAAAAAATATTGCAAAATTTATTTTATTTGGACAAATAGCTAATAAATTAATGTTGTACAAAATTTTGAAAATGGAAAAAAATTTGTGAATAGTTTTGATTTGTAAATTAAGACTTTGGGGAATTTATTATCATTGATAGGAAGTGTGTTTATATGACAGTTTTAAAAGGTGATTTATCTCAAAACATGTTCTATATTAATAAAAAAATCAACAAAAATATAATTTATCTTATCATGATTTAGAGGCACATGATTATTTCGTGATTCATTTGTTAATTTCTCTTTTGTCGAAAAATATTTTTGTAAAATATCTGCACATAAAATGAAAAAAAAAATTAAAAATTAAAAATTATATAAAGTTTTGTTTTATAATTACATTAGGTATCGAGATATTATTCATATTGTTTAAATAGTTTTTTTAATTTAGTAGTTTATTTAAAAATATATTTGCAATAGGTTACTGAAGTGCTAACAGAATCAAATGCAATAAACTTACATTTATTATTTTTATCTAATATTACCACAGAAACGCATGCTATTGAATTTTAATAGATGGCTTATTCTAGGAAAACTTACTAAACAAATTAAAAATTTCCCTCATTGTAAATTCTTTCTTTGCTAATTAAATTATATTTGCTTGGCACACATACTGCATGATTGCTATAATTTAATATTAAAAAAAATAATTCCTTTACGTACATTGAATGAAATATAACAGTCCAACGCACATTCATAATATACACCATTATTCAAATACTCCCATTCGAATCCGAGAAACCGCATTACGAAATTAAATAAAGCAAATCTCGACAACTTTCAAATGTTGAAACGAACCTTCCCCTACACGCTCCGGTGCATTCTGGTCACGAATTAGCATCCAATTTTCCCGTTTGCAGATTTCTCGAGACATATTCTCTGAGCTGAACTTAAAATAATGTTAATTTGTTAGAGCTTACACTGAAATACTCTGCTGCCTGTCTTACACCTGCTCCCCATCTCAGGGGAATAGGAATATCACATTGTTTCGAATCCCCGGCTTACAAAAATATCATTTATCATTCACTCCTGAGTGGGAATAAAGATGGAAAATTGTTTCATTTACTTTGAGATCTGCCTTAAAGTGATTGTTATTCTCTTTTTTTCTTTTTTTATTTATATAAAGATTTTCTTCTTGAGTTGTTGTGGAGAAAATGCATTTGTTTGTTTTTGCAGGTTTAGAGTTATGATAACAAAGATTCTAAACTTTTCTCTCTCAACCTTCACTTTAGTTATTTCATAACAAGAATATGTTTATTTTGTGTAAGATAACTTAATAAGTTATCGCAGGAATTTTGTACTGAGCACAATATACATGGATTATATATTAAAATTTGTATACAGTAAGCAGATAAAAAGTTTATTCAAACTATGATATTTTTAGAAAATTAATTTTCCTTATTCAAAGAATAACTAACTATTTTTTTTATTCGTTTTATATTTGTTTTCCAGATCAAATATACTTCAAGCTTTATTACCAGAAAATTACAACTAATTAATTTTTTTAAATCATTTTGACTTCTTAATTATGTTAGTGATTCAGAAGGTATATTGCTCATTTTAAAGGCATACGAAACAAAGCTTTGTTGTTGTTGTTGATACCTTTGGCTTTATTGAAGTTCAATCCATACAAATTTGGCCGCTTACCGTTGAAAGAAAAAAATATTCGCATATAAACAAATCAAAATTTCAAAGGAAAAGATCAGACATTTTTAACAAATACAACTTACATGTTCAAAGTATAAAAATTTAAAATGCTAGAAGCATCATACTAAATGTTCGAGTGATCAGGACATGTTTTTCTGTTGTAAGTTAGAGTTCAGTCCCGAGCAGACATGTAGATGGGCCTTATTCATTTTCTATGTCCTACATAAAACACGTACATTAGAGTTCACAATCCCTATTTAGGCGAGATGTTTGGCCAGACTATCATATCAATCTAAAATTGGAAACAGCCTCTTTGCGAGTTTTTCCACCAAAATTTTTCCATTCATCCCCAATTGTCTCCCAGACTTTTCTTTTGGTGTTAGATAATTGTTTGCTAATATACGGTGACTACTTTACTATTGAGTACATTTGTAATATTTAAGACTTTGATGAAAAATGGACTACTAATATATGTCGTAGAACGAAGCAACATTTCATTTAACTGTCTGAATTTGAAGGAAGAAGAATCGTGGAACAGCATGATATCCCTTCTTGCGTTGGGAGAGATTTAGGTGAAATAATTGATACCCACTATCAGAAAACAGAATAAGGTACCACAGGGCATCATGTTGATATTGATATCGGATCTTCAAGGTTAAATGAAAAAAAACTGCACGCAATTAGTTTAGCTTTCAAACTGTACTGAGGATCCACATAATTAACTCAGCAATGACTGTAAGACAATTGAAAATGTCCTCAAGTAAGTTACAGATTGTCCTGTATCTAGATTACTTTTAGCATTAAATCTCATACATTAGTGACTACAATGGAACATAGAACGTAGGCATCATACGATTGAATTCAGTCAGTAGTGTCCAGTTACAATTTGATGCTCTAAGGCAGTTAAATTCATGTCCACGAATTATATGGGGGAAACTGCATTTAATTATATGTTCAGAAACGATATATTTGCCAAACATCCATCTTACATATTTTGAGGCACTAATATGTGTCATTCACGAATTGTTGAGATACTTCTTTATCATTCTAAAAGCTGCATTCGCTCATTTTTAGTTATTAAAATTAATTTTTAATTCAACCTTTTATTAAAATCAAAATATTCTTTCTACAATGACGCAACAGCTCCATGATGGGCCAAGGCCATCTGTCTACTTGCAGATTTCGAAGCAGTAGATGTTTTCTTTTTATGGGGTTGGGTTGTCAACCTTACATCCAACTTTTCTACAGTCATATTAGAGTAGGAACTACAGTTTAAAGTGGATTCCGAACCACTACAAGTATCTAAAAACTGTGTCACTGAGTGCCAGTTACTCCGCCATCAGACCCCCTACTTCATATACCCGATTTGGAATAATTAAATAAACATTGTTTATACTTGTGACCTTTAAGAAACTAAATTAACCTAACTGATTAAATAAAAATACATTAATTTTATTCTGAAAATTTCTATAAAAATGAAAGTTTTACTTAAAAATTATTCAGTAAATTTATTGAATTTTCAAATATCAATAGGATACATATTTTGATAATATAAGTTTAACGTTTGAATAAATATCTATTTAAAACTGTAGAGTAAGATAAATTAAAAATATAGAGTCGGGTAAAATTTTAATTTTATATGTTTCATAAGCAGCCTAAGATTTTATCAGAATATTTCATTGTTGTTCTTCAATTTCGATTATTGTGACTTTGAGGTCATTTTCTACTACAATGGCATTGTAATGGCACCCTTCTATCTTCATCATGACACAATGGAAGACCTTCTAGATTACAAATTTGATTTGATTATTCTCAAAAAGAGACACAGAAGCTTTCGGTTCTGTATTACTTGACAGGTTTCAGGCTCTCATAATTCCTAATATCGATAATATATAATACACCAGGACAACTAGTCATTGTTCGACTATACAATAAGTATTTCAGATATTCATAATTCATAATATCAATAGTTTAAACACCAGGACCGCAAGTCGTTGTTAGACAAAAAAAGTATTTTAGGCTTTCATAATGCCTAATATCGATGTTTCAGGCTCTCGTAACTTCTTAATATCAATAATTAATACACCAGGGCCGCTAGTAGTTATTAAACTATTAAATAAGTATTAAAACAAAAAAATATGAAAAGAAAAACAAAACATATTTTCTACGATATACCACTAAACTTTCTAGATAAGAAACGAAACATAAGTAAATATAATTCTATGAAAATTCAATTCTAAAATTATTAAAAATTAGACAAGACTTTATATGATATGGTCTACTGGAATTACATACAGCTCATATTCCCAACTACTCGAATATTTTGGTTCGTGGTTTATATCTGAAAATAATTATTTTAATATACAACAAAAATTTTATCTATCCATTTATGACCCACTATGAAATATTCCAGGATATTACTAAAACGAGGATTCACTCGATAAAAAGGACATAACCACTCCAACAATATTGAAGAAATCATGTCTTCCGAAAAACGATTTCCATTCTAAAATAAAGTAAAAAGATCATTTAAAAGGTTTTTTTTTTCTTTCCTCTTAAAACTAAGCGACAGAAATACTATCTTACGAATGCCTCGATGGACCATAATGGTGAAAAGATGAACCAAGTATAAAGGAGCATTAGAAAAGAGAGGCCTGCGCCAAAAAAATATATCTCCCAGTCGACAAAAAATTTAAATTTTCAACCAAGGTATAATTTCTTGGAACAATGTACGCTGCGGATCATACATTGGGTCACGATATGGGAATGTGTCACGCTATATTCTTCCAAGAGAGCAAAGAGACTGGAAAAGAATTTCGATTTTTTTTGTCCGTTCCTTTGTGTTTATGTCAGCTCGGATAGATCATATAGTTTGAAGTTTGAAATGGGGAGTTAAGTTACAGGAGAGATCATTTCAAAAACATTATAATTCTAGTTTAAAATTTTGATAGGTTTTTTTAGAATAATATATTTTTTTAAAAATACGAATTCATTAAATAGCATTATTTTTTACATTCGATATGTATTAAATTACAGTGAAATGCTTTTATAATCGTTAAATCTTCAGAATTAGTTTTCCTTATAATGCTTTAATATGCTGTATGTATAAATATTATATATATAAAATACCTGATAAATTATAATTGGTAATTATTATTGTAAACCCTTTCTATGAATAAATTAATTATTATTAAAATATGAGTTCATTAAATAGCATTGTTTTTTTACATTCGGTATGAATTAAAATACAAGGGAAATTATCTATCATATAAAATCTAAATTTAGAAAGGTTTCCAAAGGAAGCTTGAACAAATTAATTAAAATAAATAATATAACGTTTATACCATCATACAATCTGATACTCGACTGTTATTATCTACTGGAATTATATATCGATCATATTCTTTGCTACTGGAATATTTTGTCTCGTGATTTTATTTCAGGAAATAATTCATTCAGTATACATCAAAATTTTATCTATTCATTTGTGTGCCACTATGAAACATTGCAGGATATTACTAAAACGAGAATCCACTCGATAAAAAAGGACATAACTGCTCCAACAATATTGAAGAAATCATGTCTCCGAAAAACGATTTCCATTCTAAAATAAATAAAGATCATCTTAAGAGGTTTTTTTCTTTCCTTTTAAAACTAAGCGACGAAAATACAATCTTACGGAAGCCTCGATGGACCATAATGTTGAAAAAATGAACAAAGTATAAAAGAGCATTAGAAAAGAGAGCCCTGCGCCAAAAAAATATATCAGCCAGTCGAAAAATGTAAATTTTCAACAAGGTATAATTTCTTGGAACAATGTATAATGCGGATCATACATTGGGTCACGATATGGGAATGTGTCACGCTACATTCATCCAAGACAGGAAAGAGGCTGGAAAAGAATTTCGATTATATCTGTCCTTTCCTTTGTGTTTATGTCAGCTCCGATAGATCATATATTTTGAAGTTTGAAAAGGGGGAGTTAAGCTACAGAAGAGATCATTTCAAAAACATTCCAGTTCTAGTTTAAAATGTTTATTTTTTTTTTGGAAAAATAAATTATTTAAAAATATATGTTTATTAAAATATTTTTTTTTTTGATATTCGATATGCATTAAAATAAAAGTGAAATATTTTCATATTGGATAAATCTTCAGAATTAGTTTTTACATATAATGCTTTTATATACTGTATGTATAAATATCATATAAATAGAATATCTGGGAAATTATAATTATCAATTATTATTGTAAACCTAAATATGAGTAACTAAAAACAATGTATTAATTATTCTAAATTGCATTGTTTTTTTTTTTTTTTTTTCAGCGAATTTCGCATTAAAATACAAGCGAAATAATAATAATGTTCATAATGTTTAGCACTTCAGAATTGGTTTTTGCATATAATGATGTAATATATTTATAAACAGCATAGTTGAAAAATTTAATTGGCAATTATTGTAAACTCTTATTATGAGTAAATTAATTGTATTAAAAATATGAGTTCGTTAAATAGCATTGTTTTTGACATTCGGTATGCATTAAAATACACGCGAAATTATCTACTACCACTATTATCATCTATTGGAATTATATAACGCTCATTCTTAGCTAGTGAGAATATTTTGATTCGTAATTTTATATTTGAAAATAATTCTTTTAGTATGCAACAAAATTTTATCTATTCATTTGTGTGCCATTATGAAATATTGCAGGATATTACTAAAACGAGGATCCACTCGATAAAAAGTACATAACCACTCCAACAATATTGAAGAAATCATGTCTCCGAAAAACGATTCCCGTTCTAAAATAAAGTATAAAGATCATCTTAAAGGTTTTTTTTTCTTTCCTCTTAAAAACTATAGCAACAGTATTACTATGTTACAAAATCCTCGATGGACCATAATGGCGAAAAAATGAACCAAGTATAAAAGAACATTAGAAAAAGAATGGCTGCTCTAAAAAATATATCAGCCAGTCGAAAAAAATGTAAATTTTCAACAAGGTATAATTTCTTTTTACAATGTATGCTGCCGATCATATATTGGGTCACGATATGGGAATGCGTCACGCTACATTTTTCCAAGACAGTCATAGTTTTTTTAGAAAATAGATTTTTTAAAAATACGAGTTCATTACATGACATTGTTTTTTATATTTGATATGCATTAAAAAGCAAATGAAATGCTTTCATAATGGTTAAATATTCAGAATAGGTTTTATCATATAATGCTTTAATAAATTTATAAATATTATAGCTGAAAACCATTAATTGAAAATTATTATTTTAAACCCTTATTGGCCATAAAATCTGTATTTGCATAAGAAAATTAATTATATTTTACCAAATTTGATCATAATTATTTTTGTTAATTAGCTTAATGTAACCTCAATTATTACAAGACAATAGGTTTTTAGTTTATTTTAATTTTGTGTTTATAGTTTTGTTTTTCTACATTTTTCATTGTTTTTCATTTAACAATGTTAAATTTGACTCATTCAAAAAGTAAAATAACAAATTTTCTCTTTATTGTTACTCATGCATATAACATTTTATACACCAGTGAAATTTCTAAAATTTATTACAGTTTTTGGATAAATTACACTTTGGTGAATCAGTTTTTAAACATAATGTAATTTAATTTTACATTCTGTACTAAACATGTGGTATTCGTAAATTAAACAAGACTTTATATGGTAAGAACTATGGTAAGAATTATATACCACTCATATTCTCAACTACTGAATATTTTATTTCATGATTTTATATCTGAAAATAATTATTTTAGTATACAACCAAATTTTATCTATCTATTTGTGTGCCACTATGAAATATTGCAGGATATTACTAAAACGAGGATCCACTAGATAAAAATGTCATAACCACACCAACAATATTGAAGAAGTCATGTCTGCGGAAAAGATTCCCATTCTAAAATAAAGTATAAAAATCCTCTTAAGAGGTTTTTTTTTCTTTCTTTTGAAACTAAGCTACAGAAATACTATCTTACGAAACCTCGATGGACCATAATGGTGAAAAAATGGAGCATTAGAATAAGAGAATCTGCGCCAAAAATATATCAGCCAGTCGAAAAAAATGTAAATTTTCAACAAGGTATAATTTCTTTTAACAATGTATGTTGCGGATCATATATTGGGTCACGATATGGGAATGTGTCACGCTACATTCTTCCAAGACAGCAAAGAGGCTGGAAAAGAATTTCGATTCTATCTGTCCCTTCCTTTGTGTTTATATCAGCTCGGATAGATCATGTAGTCCGAAGTTTGAAAAGGGGGAGTTAAGTTACAGCAAAGATAATTTCAAAATTTTCCAGTTCTAGTTTAAAAATCTTGACAGGTTTTAAAAAAAGATTATTTAAAAAATACGAATTTATTTAATAGGATTGTTTTTTTACAATCGATATGCATTAAAATACAAGCGAAATGTTTTCATAACGGTTAAATTTTCAGAATTAGTATTTGCGTTTAATGCTTTAATATACTGTATGTATAAATAAATAGAATAGTTGAGAAATTAAAATTTTCAATTATTATTATAAAACCTTTTATGAATATATTAATTATTATTATAAATGTGAAATCATTAAATTTCATTGTTTTTTTACATTCGGTATGCATTAAAATACAAGCTAAATTATCTACTACTACAATTATTATCTACTGGCATTATTACTCATGTTCTTAGCTACTCGAATATTTTATTTTTTATTTTATATCTGAAAATAATTCTTTTAGTGTAGAACAAAAATTTCATCTATCCGTGTGTGCTCCTATGAAATATTGCAGGATGTTACTAAAACGAGGATCCACTCGATAAAAGACAAAACTCCAACAATATTGAAGAAATCATGTCTCTAAAAAACGATTTATATTCTAAAATAAATTATAAAGATCACCCTAAGAGGTTTTTCTTCTCCTCTTAAAACTAAGCGACGGAAATACTATCTGACGAAGGCCTCGATGGACCATAATGGTGAAAAAAATGAAACAAGTATAAAGGAGCATTAGAAAAAAGAGGCCAGTGCCAAAAAATACATCAGCCAGTCAAAAAATGTAAATTTTCAACAAGGTATAATTTCTCGGAACAATGTATGC
This sequence comes from Caerostris extrusa, assembly GCA_021605095.1. Taxonomy (NCBI): domain Eukaryota; kingdom Metazoa; phylum Arthropoda; class Arachnida; order Araneae; family Araneidae; genus Caerostris; species Caerostris extrusa. Next base: position 114,376 of record BPLR01007329.1, read on the forward strand.
TGCAGATCATACATTGGGTCACGATATGGGAATGTGTCACGCTATATTCTTCCAATACATCAAAGAGGCTGGAAAAGAATTTTCGATTATATCTGTCTCTTCCTTTTGTGTTTATGTCAGCTCGGACAGATCATGCAGTCTGAAGCTTGAAAAGGGGAGTTAAGTTAGAGAAGAGATCATTTCAAAAACATTCCAGATCTAGTTTAAAATCTTGATGGTTTTTTTTTTAGAAAAACAGATTATTTAAAAATAAGAGCACTTTAAATAAAATTGTTTTTGTTTTCATTCGATATGCATTAAAATACAAGCGAAGTATTTTCTTAATAGACAAATCTTCAGAATTACGTTGCTAGTTTTGATAAATTCGTAAATGTTAAAGCTGAAAATATTAATTAAAAATTATTAGTGTAAACCCTTATTGACCTTATAATCTGTATATGCATAAGAAATTAAATTACCTTTCACCAAATTGATTGTAATTTCTTTTCTGTTAATTAACATAATGTATTGAGAATTATTATAAACAATAGGTTTTTGCCTTATTTTATTTTGTGTTTATAGTTTTGCAATAATTTATTTTTTTTCCATTTTCATTGTTTTATCTATTTCACAATGTTACATTTGAATCATTCTAAAAATAAAATAATAAATTTTCTCATTATTGCTTCCTATGCATAAAACATGCTATTCACTAGCGAAATCACTAATACTTTTTACAGTATTTGATGAATTAAACTTTGTTAATTAACTTTTCAAAATAATGTAATTTAATGTTAATGTTATATTCGTAAATTAGACAAGAATTTATATGGTATATGCGACTGGAATTATTCATATTCTATCTGAATAATTTTATATCTAAAAAAATTTTTTTGTATTCAACCATTTGGTATCTATTCATTTGTGTGCCACTATGAAATATTGCAAGATATTTCTAAAATGAGGAACCACTCGATAAAAAAGAACATAACCACTCCAACAATATTGAAGAAACCATGTCTCCGAAAACGATTGCCCTTCTAAAATAAGGTATAAAGATCCTCTTAAGAGGTTTTTTTTTCTTTTCCTCTTAAAACTAAAGTGACAGAAATACTATCTTACGAAAGCCTCGATGGACCATAATGGTGAAAAAATGCACCAAGTATAAAAGAGCATTAGAAAAGAGAGGCCTGCGCCAAAAAATATCAGCCAGTCGAAAAAAATGTAAATTTTCAACAAGGTATAATTTTTTATAACAATGTATGCTGCGGATCATACATTGGGTCACGAATGGGAATGTGTCACGCTACATTCTTCCAAGACAGCAGAGAAGCTGGAAAAAGCATTTCGATTATATCTGTCCCTTCCTTTGTGTTTATGTCAGTTCGATAGATCATACAGTCTGAAGTTTGAAAAGGGGGAGTTAAGCTACAGGACAGATCATTTCAAAAACATTGCAATGCTAGTTTAAAATGTTGATGGTTTTTTTTTAAAAATATATTTGTTTTTAAAAATAGAAGTTCATTAAATAACTTTGTTTTTTAAAATTTAATATGCATTAAGAAGCAAGTGAAAAGGTTTCATAATGGCTAAATCTTTAGAATTAGTTTTTGCGCATAATGCTTTAATAAATTAATAAATATCATAGCTGAAAACGTTAATTGACAATTATTATAAACCCTTATTGACCTATATAATCTGTATTTGCATAAGAAATTAAATTGCATCTCTTCAAATTGATTGAAAATTTTTTTAATTAGCTTAATGTAACGCAATAATTATGAAACAATAGGTTTTTACTTTATTTTATTTTTAGCGTTTTATAGTTTGCAATAATTTAATTTTGCATTTACCATTATTTTATCTATTTCACAATGTTAAATTTGAATCATTCAAAAATAAATAAATAATAAATTTCTCATTACTGTATCTCATGCATATAACATTTTATTCACCAGCGAAATCACTAATAATTTTACAGTTTTTGATAAAATAAACTTTGTGAATTAACTTTCAAATAAATATTATATTCTGTACTAAAATTATTTTCTGTATTAATTTAATATTCTGTACTATAACATGTTGTATCCTTGAAAATTAGACAAGACTTTATATCGTATGAACTAAAGGAATTATGTACCGTTCAATATCTCAACTACTTGAATATTTTGTTTCGTGATTTTATTTCTGAAAATAATTATTTGAGTATAAAACAAAAATGTATCTATCCAGCCATGTGCCACTATGAAATATTGCGGGATATTATAAAACGAGGATCCACAAGATAAAAAGAAATAACCCCGCCAACAATATTGAAGAAATCATGTCTCCGAAAAAAACGATTTCCATTCTAAAATAAGGTATAAAGATCCTCTTAAGAGGTTTTTTTCTTTCCTCTTAAAACTAAGCGACAGAAATACTATCTTACGAAAACATCGATGGACCATAATGGTAAAAAAATGAAACAAGTATAAAAGAGCATTAGAATAAGAGAATCTGCGCCAAAAAATATATCAGCCAGTCGAAAATGTAAATTTTCAACAAGGTATATTTCTTGGAACAATGTATGCTGCGGATCATACATTGGGTCACGATATGGGAATGTGTCACGCTATATTCTTCCAAGACAGCAAAGAGGCTGGAAAAGAATTTCGATTATATCTGTCTCTTCCTCTGTGTTTATGTCAGCTCGGATAGACCATGTAGTCTGAAGTTTGAAAAGGGGAGTTAAGTTAGAGAAGAGATCATTTCAAAATATTTCAGATCTAGTTTAAAATTTGATGTTTTTTTTAGAAAACAGATTATTTAAAAATAAGAGTACTTTTAAAAAAATTTTTTTTTTCATTCGATATGCATTAAAATACAAGCGAAATATTTTCATAATGGTTAAATCTTCAGAATTAGTTTTTGCTAGTTTGATAAATTCATAAATGTTAGAGCAGAAAAATATTAATTAAAAATTATTATTTTAAACCCTTATTGACCATATAATCTGTATATGCATAAGAAATTAAATTACTTTTCATCAAATTAATCGTAATTTTTCAAGTTAATTAACTTAATGTATTGAGAATTATTATAAACAATAGGTTTTTGCATTTATTTTATTTTTTATTAATAGTTTTGCAATAATTTATTTTTGTTCCATTCTTCATTGTTTTATCTATTAAAAAATGTTAAATTTGAATCATTCTAAAAATAAAAATAATAAATTTTTCATTATTGTTCAGAATTGTTTTTTGTAATTATTCACCAGCGAAATCACTAATATTTTTTACAGTATTTGGGTAAATTAATTTTAAATGAATTATCATTTTCAAAATAATGTATATTTAATGTTATATTTTGTTCTAGAATTATGTGATAAATGTAAATTAGACAAGAATTTATATGTTATATCGACTGAATTATATACAGCTCATATTCTCAGCTATTGAATATTTTGTTTGTGATTTTATATCTAAAAATAATTATTTTAGTATACAAAAATTTGTATCTATCCATTTGTGTGCCACTATGAAATATTGCAGGATATTACTAAAACAAGAAATCCACTCGGTAAAAAGAACATAACCACTCCAACAATATTGAAGAAACCATGTCTCCGGAAAACGATTCCCATTCTAAATAAGGTATAAAGATCCTCTTAAGAGGTTTTTTTTTTCCTTCCTCTTAAAACTAAGCGACGGAAATAATACGAAAACCTCGATGGACCATAATGGTGAAAAATGAACTAAGTATAAAGGAGCATTAGAATAAGAGAATCTGCGCCAAAAAAATGTATCAGCCAGTCGAAAAAATGTAAATTTTCAACAAGGTATAATTTCATGGAACAATGTATGCTGCGGATCATACATTGGGTCACGATATGGGAATGTGTCACGCTATATTCTTCAAAGACAGCAAAGAGGCTGGAAAAGATTTCGATTATATCTGCCCCTTCCTTTGTGTTTATGTCAGCTCGGATAGATCATATAGTCTGAAGTTTGAAAAGGGGAGTTAAGTTACATCAGAGATAATTTCAAAATATTCTAGTTCTGGTTTAAAATCTTAATGTTGTTTTTAGAAAAATAGAGTTTAAAAAAAAACGAATTCATTTAATAGCATTGGTTTTTTTTTTTTTACATTCGATTTTCCTTAAAATACAAGACGAAATATTTTCATAGTGGTTAAATTTTCAGAATTAGTTTTTGCATATAATGCTTTAATTTACTTTAAGTATAAATATCATATAAATAGAATACCTGTGAAATTCTAATTGGCAATTATTATTGTAAATCCTTATTAGAGTAAAGTTAATTATTACTATAAACATGAGATCATTAAATGGCATTGTTTTTTTACATGTAACACGTTAAAATACAAATAAAAATTTTTCTTAATGTTAAGAACTTCAGAACTGGTTTTTGCATATAAAGTTGTAAAATGTTTATAAACAGCATAATGGAAAAAAACTAATTGGCAATTTTGTAAACCCTATTATGAGTAAATTAATAACTATTAAAAATATGAGTTTATTAAGTAGCATTGCTTTTTACATTCGTTATGCATTAAAATACAAGCGAAATGTTTCGTAATGTAGTCAAATTTTCAGAATTAGTTTTATCGTAATTAATTTACAATAATTGCCAATACTTCTCATATATTTTTAAATGATATTTATAAATATAAATATCATTTAAAAATATATGAGGATTATTTATTGGCAATTATTATTGTAAAAATTTATTATGATAAATTAATTATTGATAAAAATATGAGGTCATTAAATTATTATCTACTGAACTTATATACTGCTCATATTCTTAGCTATTGAATATTTCGGTTTGTGATTTTAGTATACAACAAAAATTTATCTATCCATTTGTGTGCCACTATGAAATATTGCAGGATATTATTAAAACGAGGATCCACTGGATAAAAAAGGACATAACCACTCCAACAATATTGAAGAAATCATGTCTCCGAAAACGATTTCCATTCTAAAATAAAGTATAAAGATCATCTTAAGAGGGTTTTTTTCTTCTTCTCTTAAAACTAAGCGACCGAAATATTATCCTACGAAATCCTCGATGGACCATAATGGGGAAAAATGAACTAAGTTTAAAGGAGCATTGAAAAAGAGAGGTCTGCAGCCAAAAAATATATCAGCCAGTCAAAAAAATGTACATTTTCAACAAGGTATAATTTCATGGAACAATGTATGCTGCGGATTATACATTGGGTCACGATATGGGAATGTGTCACGCTATATTCTTCCAAGACAGCAAAGAGGCCGGAAAAGAATTTCGATTATATCTGTCGCTTCCTTTGTGTTTATGTCAGCTCGGGATAGATCATATAGTCTGAAATTTGAAAAGGGGAGTTAAGTTACATCAGAGATTATTTCAAAAACGTTCCAGTTCTAGTTTAAAATCTTGATTTTTTTAGAAAAATAGAGTATTAAAAGAAATACGAGTTCTTTTAATGACATTTTTTTTTTACATTCGTTATGCATTGAAAAGCAAGACAAATTTTTCATAATGGTTAAATTTCCAGAATTAGCTTTTTGCATGTAATGCTTTATACTGTATGTATAAATGTCATATAAATAGAATAGTTGAGAAATCACAATATAATAGCCTGAAAAAAAATTATAATGGAATTTCTGAGAAATTATAATTGATAATTTTATTGTAAAACTTTATTATGAGCAATAAATTATTTATTAATAAAAATACAAATTCATTCAATAGCTTAGTTTTTACATTCGATATGTATGATAATACATCGAAATGTTTTATAATGGTTGAAACTTCATAATTAGTTTTGCATATAATATTCTAATATTCTGTATGTATAAATATCATTTAAATAGAATAGCTGAGAAATTATAATAGAATAGCCGAGAAAATTATAATAGAATAGCAGAGAAATTATAATAGAATAGCGCCGAGAAATTATATACAATTATTATTGTAAAAACTCTATAATAAGTAAATTAATGATTAATAAAAATACGAATTCATTAAATAGCATTGTTTTTTACATTCAATATGTTTTTATAATGTTTAAATCTACAGAATTAGTTTTTGCATTTAATATTTTAATATACTGTATTTATAAATATCATTTTTTAATAGAATAGCTGAGAAATTATAATTGGTAATTATTAATGTAAAACTTTATTAATAGTAAATTAATTATTAATAAAAATATGAGTTCATTAAATAGCATTGTTTTTTTACATCTGGTATGCATTAAAATACAAGCGAAATTATCTACTACCATTGTTATTAACTATTAGAATTATATACCGCGCATATTTTTAGCTACTGAATATTTTGTTTCGTGATTTTATTTCTGAAAATAATTTTTTAGTATACAGCAAAATTTCATCTACCATTTGGGTGCCACTGTGAAATATTGCAAGATATTACTAAAACGAGTATCCACTCTATAAAAAGAACATAACCACTCCAACAATATTGAAGAAACCTGTCTCCGAAAACGATTTCCATTCTAAAATAAAGTATAAAGATCATCTTAAGGGGTTTTTTTTCTTTCCTCTTAAAACTAAGCGACGGAAATACTTATCTTACGAAAGCATCGATGGACCATAATGGTGAAAAATGAACCAAGTATAAAGGAGCATTAGAAAATAGAGGCCTGTGCCAAAAAAATATATCAGCCAGTCGAAAATGTAAATTTTCAACAAGGTATACTTGAACAATGTATGCTGCGGATCATACATTGGGTCACGAATGGGAATGTGTCACGCTATATTCTTCCAAGACAGCAAAGAGGCTGAAGAGAATTTTGGTTATATCTGTCCCTCCCTTTGTGTTTATGTCAGTTCTAGGATAGATCATATAGTCTGAAGTTTGAAAAGGGGGAGCATTGAAAAGGGGAAAGTTTGGAAGGGGGAGAAAAAGCATTTCTGTTCATTTTTAAAATCTTGATGGTTTTTTTAATTTTCTTGAAATTTTTTTTTTTTTAAATAATAGTTCAATAAATAGTATTGTTTTTTACATTCTATATGCATTAAAATACATATACACATAAAAATACGTATTCATAATGGTTAAATCTTCAGAACTAGTTTTTGTATATAATGCTTTAATAAATTTATAAAAAATCATTGCTTAAAAAATTAGCAATTATTATTATGGTAAACTCTTTTATAATTAAATTAATTACTACTAAAAATACGAGTTCTTTAAAAGCATTATTTTTTATATATTTGCATTAAAATAAAAAATGAATTATTTTGATAATGGTTAAATCTTCAGAATTAGTTTTTGCATATAATGCTGTAATATATTTATAAATATCATAGCTGTGAAACACACTGGCACTTACCATTGTAAATCCTTATTATGAATAAATTAATTTGTATTAAAAATAAAACATTGGTTTTTCCATTCGATATAAATTAAAAAATAAGCGAAATATTTTTATAATGGTTAAATTTTCAGAATTACGTTGCCAGTTTTGAGTATGAGGCTTTAATAAGTTCATAAATATCATAGCTGAAAAACAATAATTTACAATTATTATTTTATATCTTTATTTATATATAATCTGTATTTTCATAAGAATTTAATTTACGTTTCACCAGATTGATCGTAATTATTTTTTGTTAATTAGCTTAATGTTACGGTAATAATTATTAAACAATATGTTTTTCTTTTATTATTTTGTGTTTAAAAATTTGTAGTAATTTAATTTTTTACATTTTTCATAGCTTTATGTCGTTTATTTCACAATGTTAAATTTGAATCATTCAAAAATTTTTTTCTTCTCATTATTGTTAGTCAAGCATAAGACATTATATACTGCAGCGAAATCACTAATATTTATTATAATTGCTGATTAAATTAATCTTTTGTAAATTAACTTTTCAACATAATGTAATTTAATTTTATATTCTCTAACACAACATGTGGTATTCACAAGTGAAATAAATATTCATTATATTTTAAACAATTTAATAAGTGAGTGGGTTCTGCTAATAATATGACTGATAAATTGCGAATAATATTTAAATACATTAATTTAATAATTTAACATGGGCATTATTTTAATTGAACAATTGTAAATATTTAAATTATTCACTTTCATAATGAAATGACCTTTTTAAATTAATTACATAATAGTATTATGTAAAATAATTTTTCTTTTTCTTAAATATTTATTTTGTTATTTACTTGATTCTTTTTTGTAGCCGATGATTTCAAATAATTATATGATATCCAAAATTGGCGTAATCATATATATGATTTTAAAAGTTCATAAAAAATTTAAGCAATACTTTATTGCTTAAAAATTTGGATAATCAGCATTTAAGTATATTAATATATTAACACGAAATAGAAAATATAAAATTTATGTATATAAATGATGCAATTTGAGGCCTGAATGGCTGAGTGGCTAACGCTCGCGCTCGGTACCACAGGTTTCGGGTTCGAGTCCCGGCGGTGCCATGGATGTTTGTAGTGAGTTCGAATCCACTTTAAACCGTAGGTCCCGGTCTCATAGGATCGTAGAGCGTTGCGGGGGCATTGTTACTCCGCGTTCGTGGCTTATCTTCAAGTTCCACGCGCCCCTGGTAATGCAAAGTGAGTACGTCTTTACAGCGCTTGCCTTAAGGCATCCAAGACCAAGCTGTCTAAAAGTGTTTGCCAGCTGCATTAGAAAGAAAATGATGCAATTCTATTTCAATTCATCATAAATCCAATGCATGTGTTATTTTTAATTGTTTAATACAAACATATAGTAATTTTTTAATGCAATAATATTCACAATTATTTAATATTTTATATTTATTAATATTTTAATATTCCATTGAATACCATTGTTCCATTAAATACCATAATGTTTCATTAAATACCATAATATTCATACATCACAATTTTTTATAATTTTATATTTAATAATATTTTAATATTCCATTAAATACCATTGTTCCATTTAATACCATAATGTTTCATTAAATACCATAATGTTTCATTAAATACATATTTTTAATTTCATAATGTTTCATTAAATACCATAATGTTTCATTAAATACCACAATGTTTGTTAAATACCATTTTATGTTTTCATAACAATTAAATTATTTATGTTAAAATATTACATTTTCAGTTTACTGTGGTACATATTTTATAGCTTTTCGGTTATTCCAGACGCCTCCATGGACGAACAAATAAAATTCATGTCTTTTCAAATTCGCTAAATAAGACATATGTGTCCGAGTGTATTCATCTAATTTTAATCTTCTCATACTGTCAAGTCTGGATGAAACATTAAAGACATAAGTTTATTAAATCCATATCTGTTTTCATAACTTATTTTGCTTTTAGGAATCTTGAGTTGTCAGACAAAATGCAAGAAGGATGCACGTCACGTCTCTCATACTGTAGTTGGTAAACATAACCAGATGTTCACTTTGTCCGTCACGTCTCCGATTCCCTGCTAGAGATTGGAGATACGACATCTGAAAAGGAATGGATGTGGTTTTTAACTATTTCACCAAACAGAAAAGAATTCTATTACAGTTATTTTCATTTTTGGCAGCTAAATGTCTCCTGGGGATATTTCGTGTATTACATAAATTATATTACATATTTGGGAAGTTAAATGCAATGATAGTACGCTGTAATATCCTAGCTATGATATAAATACATCGATTGATTGTCGTGCTAACTTGATATGTTTTATAATTTGGAGAACTATTTTACGTAACAATAATTTTGAATAGAAATTAATTGAGAAAAGTTGTGCACGTGAATATATCGTGTACCATTAACTCTGAAATTGATAAAATCATTTTTCCGTGTTCTCTTATTAGAGAAATGATAATGATGGGGGTCAAAATGGTTTGCCTGAAAGGTTGGCTCATTTCATATAAAAGTATTTCAGCTATAATTTTTACATTCTCTTTTTATGCTTTCAAATAATTTTGTGTAAATGTTTGATGTATTTTAAAAGTGACAGATAATGAACTAAAATACCTATAGAATTTTTGATAGAAAAGTAGTTTTATTAAAGTTTTCACGATTATTAAAATGGAGTATTTAATTATTGAAGATGAACAATAAAAAAAAGGTTTTATTTACCACTGTATACAATTTAAAATAGTTTCATTATAATTAATATACAACTTAGTGAAGAGACTATAACACGTATTATATTCAATAAAAGGTTTTTAGAAAAGCCATTTACATTCATGATTTTAATATTTGACTTTGATTCAAGTAGGCGGAGGAACTATACTTTTTTTTTATAAATGCTATTATCTCGTATTCTATAAAGACCACTTTTTTAAATGCAATAAAAAAGGGTGGAGATGTTATAATTTTGTTTGAGGATAACTTCATGGAGATGTTACAGTTTTTATGAGGATAACGTTGTAACTAATAAATAATGTTCTTTTTAGAAAGCTTAATTGAAACTGGAGCATTTAATACATTGCTAAAGTATTTACTGAGGAATACGAAACCTTTATGTATTAACATAATTTGTCACATGTAGAATTTTGAATTTTAAATAATTAATTAATTTATAAACAAAATTAAAAACTAAATAAAAATACTGCTTTAGCAGCAGAATATAGTTACTTAAAATAAATCATTGCTATTAAAAAGCATCAAAACAGTTTATATATATATAAAAATCCATATTTTTCATCATATATGGTACTCAAGAATAAATATTTATACGTAACCTATAAAGTGAGACTGGTGTTTTAAGTGAATGTAATTGGTTATAATAATAATAATATGGCAGTGTTTAATATACAAAGTGAATACGAGTAAAAACTAATATTTGAACATTGCGGAAGTTAATATACTTCATAGAGATTTTTTCACATGAGAATAAATGTTATGAATACCGTAGGAATGACCTGAAATCCAAGACAGATTTGATCTCGTCAATAATGGAACAAAAACAGAATAAAGGCCAACTAATTCTCCGATATTGTTTGATCTGTGGATGCTGCCGAGGCACTACCGTAATCCACTTCCTTCTGAAGATAAATATTGTGTGTTTTATTTTTCTTGCCAGCTTATTAGAGGGCGGGAAGGACTGCCTTTGGTTTGGCGACAGCAACTCACAGATTGCGAAACGATAAAAAAAACCTACAAGGAAAGGCCAATTACGATGCATCAGCTGATTTTCACATACAATGCTATTTGTTGTTCAAGACAGAAAAAATAGGGTTGGCTTATTATTTACGTTTCAGCTTGAAGTACTTTTTATTTACAATTTTATACTACAGTCTGTGAAATATTACTTTTATTGGAACAAAGCGATCTGCGATTTTTACAATGGAAAAATAGTTGGACAAAGAGTTTACCTTATATTTTGTGTTTCAAACGAAATTTTGAGCGCTAAATTTCTGAAAATGTTACATACGTTGCCTACAGTGAATCTTGAATGTCAAAAACACAAATATATAAATGATATAAAACATTCAAAGAAGACTGAAAAGTTGTAGTTGTTTTGCTTCGTTCTGGTCGACTTACACTACAACCAATAAGTTAGACTCAATATGGTGCCATCGACCAGATCAAGAAATTAGATTAAAAATCGTTATAAGATTAATTAAAATCTTAGAGAGTTGGCTAAAGAGGTGAATGTATCTACTAATTATTTTCATAACATTATGATTGATATTTTGGGAGTGAAACACTTGTACAACCGACTAGGCTTAAAAGAGCTCAGTTCTGTCAAAAAAAAAAAAAAAAAAAAAAAAAAGAGCAGGTCGCTGAACATGTAACTTCCAGAGTTTTTTTTTTTTATCGACTCCATCTGACTTTTTCAAACTCCCCAAAGTTACGATTTTTAATTTCAGGAAAATTTCGCTGAAGGAAATGAAGGCCATATCTCAATGAGTTATCAAAATTATATGAAAGATTGAATTAAGGATTTGATACGAAGAAGGCTGAAATGTGATAGTTCATTTGCTTCGTTCTGGTAGACCTTCAATTATTATGTCCTATGCAATATGGTATCATTGAAAAAAATGAAGAAATTAGTGGTCAAAAATCATCATATGAATCCAGCTGAAGAGAAGAATGTATCTTTTAATTCCGTTCATAAGATTATGATTGATATTTTGGATATGAAACGCCTCTCCATCCGACTAGGCTTAAAAGATCTCAATTTTGTCCAAAAAAATAATAAAAGACAATGGAAGTTGGTTGAAGATACGACTTCCTGAATTTCTATGAACTCCACAATCATAAAACGCAACGAATGTTATCTGCGCCATGTGACTTTTTCCCACTTCCCAAAGGAAGGTGTTTCCATTTCAGGAAGATGTTTTGGGGTCACAAAAGAAAATTCGCAGAATTAACCGAAAACCATACAAAAATCAGCCTGTCAAAATTGAATGTAGCACTACAGAATATTGTCTACTATAAGAATCAATGAAAGTTGAAAATTGATAGTTGATTACTTCGGTTTCAGTCGATCTAAAATTACTACGTCCGCAATATGATGCCATCGACAAAATCAAGAAATTGGTTTGCAAAAATCATCATATAAATTAGCTGGCAAGGTGAATATATCTTTTAACTCCGTTCATAACATTATGATTGAAATTTTGGGAATAAAACACCTTTCCATCTGACTAGTTTTGAAAGGGCTCAATTTTATCCAAAAAAAGGGCATCGAAATCAAGTCGCTGAAGATATGTCTTCCTGAGTTTCTATAAATTCCACCAACATAAAAGGTAACGAATGTTACTGCCACCATGTGATTTTTTTTTCCACTTCCCAAAGTTAAAATTTTGGTAAAAACGCAGATTAGGGGTCTTTGGGATTTGGCCAAGTAACAGGTCAAAGTGCGCCAATAACGAGTTGCTATTATAAGGAAGTGAATTGAAGTGAAAGAAGTGGAAAAAAAAACCCGGATTGCCACATTTGGCGGCTAATAGTCCAAAAAAGTCCCCATGTCCCAAAGGCCCCTATTTTGCGATTTGGACAAAATTTTCACTTCAAAGAAAGTATTTTGAAACTAAAAAAAAAATCCCTGAAGGAACTAAAGGCCATGCCTCAATCACCCTTTTAAAATTGTATGGAGGATCGAATTTAGATTGTAAGATTGTGTTGCAGTTGATGGGCCTACATTAAAGTCGGCAAAATAAATTGTGATGAATGAGTTAATTTTTGGATGTTTTATTTAACAATTAAACTTAACAATTATTAGTTAATTTGTTTAATTAACAATCCCCTATAATTTTTACACAGAATTTATTCCTTAAAGTAAGAATAGTATTAAAATAAAATATAATACTATTTATATTTTTAATACGACAAATATCCCCTTCTTTAGGAAAAATTCAATATTTTAGCCTATAGATTTATAGTTGGTTGCATGAAGCATTTTCCGTACTATTTCTGCTTCCCAGATGAGAAATAAAATTCTCAAGAACGTTCAAATTGAAATAAAAGAAAAATTTAGCAATACCCGTTTTCTCTGGGAAGATGTTTGGAAGGAGATATATATTGCATGAAATCTAGATTTTCAAACGTTATTTCAACTGTGATAGAAAATGCATGGTTCTAACATTTCAAATATGAAATGTATGAATAGGAAATTTATATATTTGCAAAAACACATTGATAGTATTTTCTCAATAGCGAACGAAAAAAAAAAAGTTTACGTAGGGAAGAATATAAATTTTTCTATAGAAAATGTAAAAAGAATATGGGATCATGAAGCAATACAATTTCAAAAATTCTTTCAAGTTGAAATAATGCAAAAAAAAAAATTTAATTTAAAAGCATTTTTAATGTAAAATAAAAAACAAAAATTAACATTTAATATTTGAATATAAATAATGTTTGAAAATTGAAAAGATTTAATATTTGAATAAATTTATTTAATTCAAACAGATGTTGTTTTGAATTTAAATAAATTATATGCGTTATTCAATTTGTTATCCTGGAAATCGAAAATTGATTGAAATTTCTACCTATGGTGAAAAAAAATTGTGCTTATTTTATTTTAGTTGAAAAGAACTTAGTGAAAAATTTTAGCTTTACAAATTATTTGTTTTATTTATGAATTTTTAAAATAATTTCTCCCTGTCTCTTTCTATATATATATATATATATATTTGTATTTGCAAATGATTTTTATTCACGTTTTAATATACAATTTAAAGGCAGCGAAAAAAAATGCAATATTTTTGTAAGAAACCCTATTGTTTTAAATCAAATTAATAAAAATTTATTTTATTATTTCTATTTTTGTTGTACTTCGTGCGTTTTTTTAAAAAGTTTTAACACGTAAATTAAGCTCTTTAATGTCTTTCTAGAATTCTATTATTTTTTTATTTCTAAACTGAGTATTAATAATAATTTATAACACATTAACACTTATAAAAAAACACTATTTATATTAAAGAATAAATTTATGTTTTAAGATATACAAAAATGATTTGTTCTTCCTTCAAGATATTTTCTGAATATGATAGTTTTCTCGATTAAATTTAAATTTAATTTAATAATAATAATAATAAATAATTACTAGTATAAAAATTAATAAAGATTACATTTAAAGTTAATTTAATCTTTATTAATTTTTTATGCTTGTAATTATTTATTATTAATTTATTATCTTAATTATTATTTATTAATTATTTTTATTAATTTAATTTAATTTTTTATTACTTTGTTTTAATCTTTTTAATTTTTATCCCTTTTCAGTTATTTTATTTTATAATTAACAAACTTTTAACAAAAATTTAAATAATAAAATATTTGGACATAATTTATAATAAAAGTTTTCTAAAATTCCACAAAGAAGGTTGATAAACTTTTATTCTTATTTTCCTTGCTTTCATTTCTCTGATATTATAAAATAATTATTAGGTTTTACAGATTTATTTTTATTCAAAACTTTAAAGGAAAAAAAAGTATTTAATTATTCATTTTTGGTGTATTTTGCAAAAACTAGAATTTAATATTTGCTTCGTAATCTGTAATTCCGAGAACTATTTGAATTTAATGAACTGCTTGGTGAATATAATTATAATAAATTAATTTTGTCTCTTAAATTGGGATAAGTTTTACATTTATGTAGTATATTATTTGCAATCTATTATTATAATATCAAAACTATTTCTTTCATTTATTAGAAATAAACTAAATTTCATAGTTGAAGAATTCCAATTTTTAGTGTTATAAATTGTTATTCTCTTTTTTGCATTTTGTTTAAAATAAATTTTTGCTGAATTATGCTAAAAATTCTACTACTGAATTTTGATTCTCTCATGCTCAATTTATATATATATATATATTATATAAACTGGCTTCAAGTAAATTTTTTTCAAGTAGTTTAATTCTTCAATGGTTTTTAATTTTCAAAAAAAAAAAAAAAAAAAAAATACTTTAACAAAAGTTATTCCAAGATTATTTTGATAAAGAATTTCCTTAAAGTTATTTTCTAGAATCATAACTAAAATTTTTTACTAATTTGATGAAGAAATGAAAGTATTAATTTTTTTTAATAATTCATTTTTATAGTTGTATGAATAGTTCATAAATATAATTCCTAATTTAATCATTAAAATAATTATTAAATTCGTAAAATAGGAAATTTATTGCACTTTTAACATAACATTAACCCTTGAACAACAATGAAGCAATGTAACTGTCTCAGTATTATCAAGTGAGCAACATGCTTTTTGCCACTGAAAATTTGTACAACTATTTTCGGACTATTATCAGTATTCTATCAAAATTTGGGACTGGAGCATTGATTGGTACTATAGGCGACTTAACACTCTCTTCTATTCTTCACCTTCTTCAAGCACAAGGAAAGAATATCCTAGATTATAGAACAACAATGCTTACCGCCAACGTAGACACGGAAACTTTTGGTTCGTTATTGCTTATCAAAATGTGAATAAAGCACTTTTAAGTCATAGATACAAAGTGTTGTCTAATACACCACTTCTGCTGCTGTTCAACACTAAAATGATGGTTTCCTGATATCATATTAAAACATAACAACGAATCGAATTGAAAGTTTTTGTGTCTACGACAAGAATGAGCACGATAAGGCCCTAAATGGAAATTCCTTCAAAAAGAAATATAAGTTACTTCTCAGATATTTTTAAGAGGTATCAGTTCTAAAATGCTTTGACATTAGGAGGCAATGCTGACCTACTAAAGTAGTGATTATTTCTGTAAAGTTGTTGACATTCTTTACGGTTTAGCCAAACGGCCAAACACGTACGGCCAAACACGTAGAAATGTAACTGACTTCTACGATAGAAATTTTTATAAACTGTAAACTTATGTAAACTTATTTTGCATTAAACATTACAACTCTAGTAAAAATTAAAATTATCAGATTTCAAACCCTACAGCATGTGTTACATCATACGCAATGCCGCGTTTAATATACTGGAACTACGAAATCCTAGAATGTTCGAAGCCTTTAACACTTAAACTATGGCAACCCTAAATGATTAGTCTAAAACTTATCTAAATTACTCTGGCGAAATCATCGAGGTGCTAAGGAAAGCAGCGGTTACTCAAAAGTTTTATCTTACGCGAGGCTCAATCTAAGGACGTTATTTGCCGTTACCCGATCCTTGCCACTAATCCTGACTTTCGCTTTCTTGCTTTGAAGGAGTAGGATTCGGTGATCTAATCGAGGTTTTCCAGCGGATTATTTCCACTGCAACTTCCACTGCAATTTGTTGGCTCTCCGGGGACTTGACTGGGAATTTGAATCGAGTTTCTCTCGGCATTAACAATAGCTACGGATACTAATGGTTCCTTTAATGTTTCGGATGCAAAATGAAGAAATGTTACACTAGAAATGTGAAAATCTTAATGTAAATGAAGACTTTGATGGCTATACTTAAAACATGTTAAATGCACTTTAATTAAATTTATCCATATATCCATTCAAAATATATATATATATATATATATATATTTGGATGGATAGATGCAAGCATGTTCCAGAATAACTTAAAACACTTAGAAATTAAATAATTTTACATGAATTTATAATTTCATTTGAAAAATTCTATCTAAAAATTACTAAAAACGTCCATTAATTATTTAAGTTAATATCTTATTTTATAAGTTAATATCTTATTTTTTTCATATTAACCTTAAATTTCCAAGCAACTAGATAACACAGCCTTAAACAAATTAACTGACTTAATTTATGCACATGTAAAAAAAAAAATACCATAGAAAATTTAGAGTTTACGTTTTCATTTTTATAGTCCAAGTTGTTATTAAAAAAATAAATGCTAATAGATTAGAGGAGAAACTGAGGAAACATTCAACGCGTGCCAATTGTTTTTAATCTCTTACTACTGAATGAATGTTACAGAATGAATGTTCACGCCTTATATAAAACGAGAAGTTTTCAACGTCACAGATAAAATTTGCATATTCCTAGCTTTGTAAGCATTATAATTTTCAATTTTAACCTCTTCTGTGTCATTTTATTGAAAAAGTTGTCAATTACATGTTTATTACATACCGAATTCTCAATATCACTTAATTGTTTTTGCAGTGTATTTTACATAGTATTTTAATTAAAACAAATCGTTTACAAATTTAGAACAAAAATCTAATTAGCTAATTAATTAAATGTTTAAAAAAAAAAAAAAAATAATTTACAATTTTTTCAAGTGATGTACAATTAATACTTAGTTGGACATATTTTGGTTCTTATAACAGCTTCTTGACCTCATGCACGGCTTCGATTAACGTGAAGTAACTGAAATCGAAACATAATTACATTCTTTCATTAGGAACAATTTTTATATTCATATTGTTTGAAAGGGATTTCAGTCTTACTTTGTTTTATAAAATAAATCAGAAATGCTCAATGTGGTGACATCTGTCGTCTGTGGAGGGAATGTTCAACGGGCGATACTCAAAGCCAAGTGTTTAACGCATTAATTTTAAGATCATTACCGTGTATAAAAAGCGTAATCCTGATTGAGTCCCCTTTCAGCAGCAGTAAATTATGATTAATATTTTTACTGCTTAAAACAGGACTCAATTATAAATATAAACTATCCTTTATAGCAGTAACTTATGATTGTAGATTATCCTTTAATATATTAAAATGATCCCATAAATAACGACTAAATTTTCGACACCAAGGTCATTCATACAACCCCGTCTAAAAAAGTAGAAACCTTTCATAATACTTCATTGTCGGTAGAAAATTCTTCATATGTGTTTCTGTATTTGGTTTTTATTGTCCCATTCTCGCTCCGTTAGATCCAAAATGTTGAACTAATTTTTATCTAAGAACAAAATTTTGTTTTTCAGAACACAGAAAGATCATGTAAATTTTTTATGCAAAAAATAAGCTTAGTAAACTATTCTCAATGATCAGAAATACAGTTATGTGCTGGTGGCATTGAAAACCCGAGTTCCTTGGGGTGACCATAAATACTTTCCTCTGTGAAGACATGTGCAGCTAAAACTAATGAAGAGAATGAAAACAAATTTCAAACACAGAATGGGGAACACATGGGAAGACGTAACAAAAAGACATAGGAAGTACATTGCTACCACGTATGCACTTTGAAGTTTATACAATCTAGGTAGATTTTTCACATGCTTTCTAACGCTTACTTGACATCAGTAGCATACTGGTATATATTTTTCCCATTTTCTAATTCTTACTTTGCACCAGTAAGCACTCTGGTATATATTTTTCACATTTCCTTACTTACTTGTCCCTAATACCTGTACTGTTACTGGTGAAATATCAGAAAATGCTGAAAACTTTTGCTATTTCTGAAATTGCAACAAAGACAGTGATTGGGCAATACAATTTTTAGGCAGAAATGCATGTGGACCTGAGGATGGTAATTTTGATTAATAAAAGATTATTTTCCAGGAGTTTCATATTGCTGACATTTATTTCTGCATGTACATTTTTTTATTATTTGAACATTATGATGAAACTTGACATAATTCATTTTCTATGATACACTATAAACATTGACTTTTTTTTCGTTTCCAGCTCTAGAATCATAACTTGGAATTTTGAAAAATCTACTTACATTGGGTAAATTTCATAGTGTTATCACCCTATATTTATGATATATTTTATGGAATACCCTGATATATTTTATGGAAATCATCTCCCCATGTCTTCTATAGTTTGTTTATGAAATTTGGTTTCATTAGTTTTAGATGCAGAGGCTTCCAAACAGGCAAAGTTATTTTTACCATTACCCATGTCTTTCTTTCTAGAGACTCAGCTTTGTAAGGAAGATTCTATGCACGCATTTCGTGCTGTAGTTATAAATAGGCGTACTGCAATGTTTAAAATTGAATGGCAATTTTTAGGAGTACTAATTCTCGATTTTCTTCTCATTGATAGACATTGAATCAATGATCATGCGAAGCCAATGCTTCGGAACGAGGAACAAGAGCCAAAATATTTCAATTATTGACTGTTTAATAGAATGGGGTCTATTGACTGAAGTAGAATTTTTATTTAAAGGTTTACATTCTTTACGAAGTTGTAAAAATTTGTTTTGCCATCTGGAAAGAGAAATCTCCAAATGTTTCCTGCCGATTTCTAAGAGGCACACTTTAAAAAACACAAATTAGAAATTGAAATTTTATATTAGCACATATATATAGATTAAGAGGTCTCATTTTTAAACCGATAGTAAAACAGTACGAAAATTTTTATGCCTTCAAAATTCATTCCTTTTAAATAAAAATTTATGAATATTTGATAAATTCATTAGAATAGTTTTTTTTTTAAACTTCTGATAATATTTCCATGAAAATGTGCCCTCAATTAAATAACAGAAACGTATTTTTCATTACAAATCGGCAATGTACGAATACTTACTACACTCACTGTATATAATACTTACTTCTATAACTCTTTCCGAATATGAATTTCATCAATATATTTTGGTTAATAGAGAGAACAGTTTTAAATCCAGACAATTTGATGTACAATCTGAAATGAGTCTTGAATAGTAATTACAAAGTAAAGAATAGTTATATAATACCAGAAACATTCTATATAAATTTTCATGCTTGGCGTATAACCGTGGTTTATTTTTAACCAGTATAAATTGTTTTTTGTAAATAATTAATACAATTAAAATATATTTATTATAAATTGTACTGGTTATTATGTGACAAATTTAGCGAGAGATATGTACTTAAATGGGATAAAAACAATCGATTAAAAATTTAAAGAATCAAATAGTTAAATTGTAACTATATACTGCGATTGAAAAAAATAAATGTAGATTTCTATTTAATTCAATAAGTTGCCGTCTAGTAAAGGGTAATATAAAAAAGAAATATCTCGGAGCATTAAAAATAGTATACACAACTTTTCCATTACTTAAATTGTACCAAAAGTGGTGTCTTTGTTTTCACACTCAATCAGCCTTTAGGACGTGCTTACTGTCAAATGAAATTAAGCAGTACTGAGTTATAATAATCAGCTTATACTGCCGTAATAACAATTATCTTCAATGACTCTTTGATGATAGCTGAATTATATATATTTTTGTAAGTCTCAAAGTAGCTTTAAATTATTTTAAATTTATGAATAGGCTTTAAATTTCTTAGAGCATGTGTTTGACTATCTGAATTTATTAAGATATCTTAAGCTTAATTTTTTTTTAAATTAGATGTACTTACACAATTATTACTGATTTATTTTTTTAAAAAGATGAACATATATATATATATATATATGTGTGTGTGTGTGCCTTATATAAATATTATATAAAATGTTTTTACATATTGTCGCAAAAAGCCGATTGGTAGACATTTTTATTGAATCCTCTAACTTCGATTTTGCAGAAATGAATGAGTTGCATTCAAAACAAAAATTTATGTAAAGTATGTTTAATTCATTGTATTATTCGTTTGTAAACGTAATGTTAAAAATGATAATAGCATTGCAAAATTGACTTTACTGATCAATTTTAAAATCCCTAATTTATAAAAGCAAATACAGAATGGTATAATTTTCAATTATTCGACAAGGACATGTATAAATATTCTCCAAACATCCTTAAAATTACATATATATATATGTATATATATATATATATACATATTAAAATATGACTTTATATCTTCTTTTGACGTGCGAGTATATAATATTCCAATATCTTGTGCAAAAATTATACCGATCTGATTTTATTTATTTATTTTTTGAAGTACATAATTCTCCAGGTTTTTTAAAAGAAATCTGTTTTACTAAACAATTACGAGAGGCAGTCTAAAAGAGATGGGTTTATACTGCCCATTGTTAAGCGAAACAATTAGAAAATATTTGTTTATAAATCCATAATTTATGAATTAAATACATTATGGTATAATATTTTTATTATTTGACACGGACATTAATATTTTCCAAACATCCTTAAAGTGACAATGTATCTATTGCTAAAATTTTTATGTATTAAAATTTGACTTTTTATCTTCTTTTCTATGAAAGAGTACATAAAATAACATTATCTTATTATTAAAAAAAATTATCCAGATCAAATTTTTTTTTTTTTTTTTTTTTTTTGAAGTACAAAAATTCTCCAGGTTTTTAAAAGAAATCAGTTTTACTAAACAATTACGAAGGCACCCTAAAAAGATGTGTTATACTGGCCATTGTTAAGCGAAACAATTAGAAAATATTTGTTTCCAGTAAGAACCATAAACTCTTTAACCTTATGCGATTTATGATGAAAGACATCGTTAACTCGCGGAGTGCAGCGAGCACTCTTAAACCTCGCGCTTCTTAAATTAAGCTAGTGCAAGTCTTTTTCTCATTATCTTCCAGTTGTTAATGTAAGCTTCTCTTTACGCATGTAAAGCTTAAGCTCTGTATTGCGTTTGCTGCAGTTTGTTTATTTCTCTCTGTTGAGTGTACTTTGAAATTTTATACAGGGGGCGTACTAAAACTGAATGAGTTATTTAAAAAAGTTTTCGATAGCACTTCCTCTCAAAATATCAAGCTTTAATAAAGTAACCATAATTTTATATGAAATAAACCTTCTTCTTGAGTAAGATTGTGAGGATTAGATTATGTAGATTTTATACATACGCATATCTGTTCTTTATAAAGGAAGAAGTTTATATAGTTAACTAATGTCTTACATATATATGAAAACATTATACAAATAGTAGTTAACTAATAGTAGTTTCAAATCAAAGCTATTTGAAATATGTTTTATACTAGTCTTTCGTAAATTTGTCGACAAAATACATAGAAAATAGATTCTTGTAGATCCTTCACACTTTTATTTTATAGGACAAAAATTCCTGTGTAATAAATATGGTGTTTAAAAGTAGATAGATGTGCTCACTGAATAGATCAGTATGTTGATTTATGTCATAAAAATTACATATATAAAAACTACTTTCAACAATACTACACATTTTATTTTGTAAAATGCTTCCCTCACTGACGTAGTTGTATTTTGAATATCAATTTAATTATTTACTAATAGAGTTATTTAGTTATTTTTGGAGCCATTTTATGAGCATTTTAATAAATATTAATTTACTTAATTATTTTGTGTTTTCCAAATATTCCTTTTTGAATATAAATATGCATAAAAATGATCCTGTTTTAGCTAAACATACGCATATATATACAACAATTTAATAAAAGAGTGTAAAATGAGGTTTTTTCGCATATATTCTGGTAAATATCAAAATTATGGAAACGTCCTACCACACAATGGTAATGAGATATTAATAAGATAATGATTAAACTCATTTCACTAATGTAACCATTATCTTATAGTGGTATTAAAAGATAATGAGTTACTTCGGTTTAAGTAACGCTGCCTGAATTTGACAAAGGAAATAATAAAATGATGCAATGGTTAAAGAAATATTCTGCTGTTCTTCAGAAAGAGAATACTCCAATTTCAATATAAAAAAGATTGTCCTTAATTCAACTTTTTAAATGTATCACAATATTTAAATTATATTGTTTATGAGATGTAAAATGTCATAGGAGATAATGCATTTAATCTTTTTTTTTTTTACTTTAATGGTATTTTATTTGGAAAATTCCAGGGATATTAAGATTGACATTTTGGAAAACACCCTTTCACTCAGATAGGGGTATTTTCATGATAAAAAAAAAAAATTGACCTTATTCACTAAAATCTTTACATGGTACTTGTCAATCTTCTTTTTCTCAAGGGGTATTATGGGATTTTTAAAATAACATGAAATGACTGCTCTGAACCAATCCATCTTGTTGATCGTTTGCTTGCAATCAGGATCGAAGCATATTCGTTTTCTCCGGAGGTATGGAAATCTCAAAGTGGAAAAAAAAACATATTTGCACTGATATATGCTACGAAAGTATTAGGAAATTTTATTACTGATATACATTCGAAATTGTAATGATTACGACTGAATTCTGACGAAGTAGATTGAATTGCATTGTTCACATTTTAGAATCATGACATATTTCAATGTTTCTAGCTCTAATTTACTCAGCTTTTTGTTCCTTTTCCCATTTGTACTTGTCAAAAAGTAGACGTATATATTTCATATACGTTTCATATTTCTTATACGTCGTGACATTTGATTCCCAGGAGAGAGGAATGCATATTCTTTGACAAGTACATAACTTACCATTCAAATTTGACAGAAGAGAAGCAGCGTTGTGGGTAGTTATATTACATGCAATTAATGTTTTGCACTAATGAGAGCAGCTTTTCGCTCTAATTTGATAGCAGATATTCAGTGTCATGGATAATAAGACCACAGGGAATTAGCGATTATTTGTGAGACATTTACGAGTTGCAACAATTAGAGATGAAATATGAACAATGTCATAAGTTGCTGTATCGTGTTTGCTGATAGACCATGGGCTGAGGAAGTGTCCACTCTAATGAGAAATGAGGGAAGCTGACTCCACTCCCTCCTCTTGACAAATTTTCTTAAAAGAAGGTTTTGGAGAAGGAGAGCAAAAATGTTCAGCAATGAGTCAACAAAAAGGGTTGCTATTCTCTTTTTCTGTAAAGTGACTGAACAGGCCGGAGTTTCCAAAGTGAGCCCCATGTGCTTTCGTGAATCATGCGGTGTGATACTTAAGGTCTAACGCAAACCGCGCGTTTAGATTCGTCATAGACTGGATAACTCTGGAAATCTCTGTCCTTGAAACGAACTGCACTTGTAAATCAAATTTAAATCTTTAATTTTCTTTCTTTCTTTTTTTTTTTTTTTTTTCTTTTTTTTTTTTTTGTGCGGATATTTTTCTATTAACCCAGAATTATGTATATATATATATATATATATATACATATATAAAACTTGTAAATAAAAAATAAAGTGTTCCTAAGTACCAGAAAGTTACCCTTTTCTTGAAGCCATTATAGGTCTAATATGGGCCGAGACATTACAACGTTAAGCGTGTAAAAGTTGTGTCTGTGATTCATAATTACTACACCGAATAAAATATAATATACTTTCATAAATGTAATTAAAAATGATTGTATTTACCATATGCTTGATAATTATAGATGTATATTTTAATCCCATGTCTAAATGAGGAATTATCTGATGAATACTACTAATGATAAATAATTTATCATACTAATCCAATAAATATATAGATGTTAGGTTAGGGCACTTATTTTTAATTGCAAAAAATAAATTACCATCAATAGAATTTTTAATTTGTTTTTCATTTTGCTGCATGTTAGATGTTTTATTATTTTTATATTTGTAAATTAGTTGTTTCATAACTCTTTCGATGATAGTTGTATATCCAAAAATAAAAGTCAGTTAACTATTACCATATTAACTCACATAAGATTTTTAAAAATCTACAAAAGTTTATAGAATTATGTTTGAAATTTTTTTTTTGCATGAAATATAATTAAATATAAGCAACTTGTAATATCACCAATTCAATAAGTTTCTTGGTCTAAAAGCAATTTAGTAAAGTACATTAAAATTTAAAAAATACAGTTTGCAATTTGATAAAATTTATCTAATTATCTTTCTAGCAAGAATCTGAAAACAAGGACAGGGAAAACATAAGGAAATTATAATTATACTTGTATTAGTTTTATATTTTTGTTATATTTAATAATATTATTGTCATGTTCATATAATTACACAATAAATAATATTTTATGAATATTTTCAAGAGGTAAATATACTTTTGTAAATCAGTGTTAAACATTTAAATAAAT
This sequence comes from Caerostris extrusa, assembly GCA_021605095.1. NCBI lineage: Eukaryota > Metazoa > Arthropoda > Arachnida > Araneae > Araneidae > Caerostris > Caerostris extrusa. The sequence continues at coordinate 139,556 of BPLR01007329.1, forward strand.
AATAATTAAAAAGTTGAAGGTTTAATAATAAAATTATTAATGAGAAATGATTTAATAATTTTTAATATAAAAAGAGTATATAATAAAACATTAAAGTCATAATAAATGTATTTTATGTAGATCTTTGCTAATTTTAGAGACAAATTGTTTTCACCCTGTATACATTTCCTATCTACTTCTATTTTACTTATCGATGGATGCCTATGTAGTGAATAATTTTTTTTCTAGTGATATTTAAATTCGTATACATTAAAGCTTACTAAAAAGTGGAGGATATAAAGTGCTTTCTCTTAATTAATTAAAATGTCTTATTCCATTCAACGGAAATTTAATTCTGAAAAAGAAACTAATCCAAATTCTTTTAATTATTTATAAAGCGAATTAACGATGATTTTTTTTATCAATTTTCATGATAGAAATACGTGGCAATATAGCAAAATTAATAGGACTGATAATTTTATATACTATTTCTAATTTAATATTAAAAACAAAGTTTCAGAGGTATTTAAAAGGTTCTTTGCTCTAAGGAAAATTGATATTAATTTGTTATTAATACTTATAATAATGGAACAGATTATAATAATAATACAACTAAGTGTATTAATTGCTATATAAATTTAATATATACGTTGAACTAATCATCTAGTCAATCCAATGTATTACTGATGTTACATATAATCTCAAGGTACAGATTTGATAAAACTTTCACGATATTAATAATTTCATCTTGCAAGAATCTTTGCTGACAACTTGTTATTTAACTAATATATTTTTTTCAAATCAACTTCTAGTATGTTTGTCCTTTATTTCCTCTTGGATTTAATGATATTCAGTTTAGTTGCTGTAGGTAATGCACACTCCTGATCTTAAATGAAAGTTTCTGATTTTTTGTATGATTCTCTTTGATTGGACTATGGTAAATATACTGAATATAAGTAAACGTATAAACATATTGTGAGGATATTAATTTTCCTGATTGATTGTACTTTGATAAGTCTCTTTAAAGTTCCTTTTTGTTAAATGATTTTGCTCTCTCTCTCTGTCTCTCTTTTATGTACTATAGATATATACAATGATGTATACAGAGCTAGATGCAATATTGTATAAAAAAGCATAATTAACAATCAAATAATTTTGAGATCGATTGTTGTTGCTATTTGCTATTAGGCTTCAAAAGAAAGTTTACAATGATAAATGAATATGTATTCTTAAAAGTAACAAAATCATTTTTGCTTAAATTGATGAACATAATTACTTTAAATCATATAAATTAAATGCATGGTACAATTATATTAATGAATATTACTTGTCTAAATATTAAAATTTTATAATTTTCTCACAAAATCACCTGAAAAATAGTGAAAGTTCATTTCTATACAATATTATTACAAATTTTAAACCATTTTTAACATACCTACATTTTCAATATATAAATCATCTACTACATATCTGACATCAGTGTTTTATAAACTTTCAAAAACTCTATATAATCACCATTTTTATAAAACAACCAAATAATCTTTGAAATACGTATCATCCTTTACTGAATTTAAACCCATTTTAAATTTGTAACTGGCCCCCGATTTCTTACTGGAAGGAACTAAATTCTTGAAATGATAAATGCTGATGAACCTGCTTGGTTGCGCAGCATTTAACTATCATACCTAAGTGCGATGATATATGAGATACCCGAGGAATTTCCACAGCTGAATCACTACCAGTTAGTCTCGCAGACCACTCGAGCAATAAGGAATTAAATACACAGCTTAGTGAGCTGGATCGAACGTAAATTAAGCCGAATCGTATCGCATCCAAGTACAAATGATATCGATTGTAACCTCTCTTTTTATACAGAACCGAATTCTTAATTTTAAAGAGATACCTTTTTTGCCCATTAAGCTTCAAAATTAAATATGCTCAATTGAGTTTTGGATAAAAATGCACAGCTGTGATATTGCAACGGGTTTATTTGTGAGTTTATTACTCAAATGATTTGCATTATTTAATTGAATATGATTATTTATATGGTTAGTTTATGAAATTATGATATATTTAATTATTTATTTTTCGGTTTTCATTTATACCAGCTGGTAGTCTTCATTAGGCATGTAAGTATGAAATGCATTAATGATTGAGGTATTATCATATATTTTTTGTCAAATCATCATTATAAAGCGTGTCTTTTATAAATGAATATATAGAAATTTATAAATAAATTTACAGAAATTTATAAATCATATACATAAATTTATACTCATAGCGTAAGCTAAGTTTTTTTTAAGTTCTGTCGTCAACGATAGATGGGGCAGCAAGCGCTGACGTAATAACTAATATATGCTATGAAATAACCGCGTGAGTGAGATAATGGAAACTAAATAAAAGTTTTACGCATTCTATAATAGAACTTCACTTCTAGACATTCACTTCTAAAAGTGCAAATTCTCAGTAGATATAATATTGTCCATCGTGCACCACAAAGAATCAGCTATTCTATATCCATTTTTGGCCATCACAATTTGAAATCTCTTTTTACATGTCTATAGTAAGTGAGTGATCTTCAGTACTCGGTTCAGCTCTATGTCAATTGAAGAAAATCCATCCTATGAGTTTATTGAGCCCATCTTCAACACATAAAAAGAAAATTTTCAATCTGTTTTGTCTGCCAGATTTTAATTGCAAATCTATTAAATTCTAAAGCTGAACATACTAAATATATGGTTGCCTGACGGGGACCAAATATTAACGTGTGCAGATCTGGTTCAATTCCTCTAAAGTGATTCGTTGCAGTTTCTGTTTTCAGAAATGAGGAGCCTTAATGGTGTTTCGGAAATACGTGCAACACAACATCGATAGTTATGCTGCCTCATGAGAATTTTCCAGTTTTGCTCCAATAATACACTGAAGTGACAAAAGTCATGGGATAGCAATATACAAATTTTCAGATGGCAGTAGCATCGCGTAGAACAGGTATAAATGCGCAGTGCTTTCGCAGAGCTTTCATTTCTGTTCAAGTTATTCATGTGAAGAGGTTTTGACGTGATGATGACCGCACAACGGGAATTAACAGACTTTGAACGCGGAATGTTAGTTGGAGCTAGACGCATGGGTCATGCCATTTCGGAAATCGTTAGGGAATTCAACATTCCCAGATCCACTGTGTCAAGAGTGTGCCGAGTATGAAATTTCAGGCATAACATCCCACCATGGACAGCGCAGTGGTCGACCGCCTGCACTTAACGACCGAGACCGGCGACGTCTGCAAGAGTCGTAAATTCTAACAGACAAGCAACACTGCGTCAAATAACCACAGAAATCAATGTGGGACGTACAAGGGACTTTTCTGTTAGAACTGTGCGGAGAAATTTGGCTTTCTTGGGCTATTCCAGCAGAAGACCGACTCGAGTGCCTTTACTGACAGAACGACATCGCTTGCAGCGACTCTCGTGGGCACGTGAGCATATCGGTTGGTCTCTAGATGAATGGAAAACCGTGGCCTCAAACTGGTCCGATGAGTCACGATTTCAGTTGGTAAGAGCTGATGGTAGGGTTCGAGTGTGGCGCAGACCCCACGAAGCCATGGAACCAAACTGTCAGCAAGGCACTGTTCAAGCTGGTGGTGGCTCCGTAATGGTGTGGGCTGTTTTTCATGGCATGGACTTGGTCTCTGGTGCGACTGGACCGAACATTGACTATAAATGCTTATGTTCAGCTACTTGGAGATCACTTGCAGCCATTCATGGACTTCATGTACCCAAACAACGATGGGATTTTTATGGATGACAATGCGCCATGTCACCGGGCCAAGCTGTTCGCGATTGGTTTGAAGAACGTTCTGAACAATTCCAACGAATGATATGGCCACCTAGATCGCCCGACATGAATCCCATCGAGCATTTATGGGACATCATCTAGAGGTCTGTTCGTGCCCAAAATCCTGCACCATCAACGCTTTCACAATTATGGACGTCTATCGAGACAGCATGGCTCAATATTCCTGCAGAAGACTTCCAACGACTTGTTGAGCCCATGCGACGTCGAGTTGCTGCACTTCGCCAGGCGAAAGGAGGGCCGACACGATATTAAGAGGTATCCCATGACTTTTGTCACTTCAGTGTATAAGTACGTTACCCCCCTAAAAGTTCTCCCGGAAGGTTATATCCCCTCACTTCATTGTCCATCGATGATATATTTGTGATAGAGAATGAAAATATTCATCAATGGTACAAACCATTAATGCTAACATACTAAATTAATGATTAATTTTAATATCCATAACTTTTTTTAATGTGTGTTTAATAATAAGCAATTATTTATAAAAAAAAGAGAAAAAAAGAGAATTAAAAATGATAAACCAAGTAGTTTAACTAAAAAGCAAAAAAAAACATAACTGATAAAATTTGCATATTTTATCAGCTATATATATATATGCAAATATACATATATATATTTGCATATTTATATCATTTTTAGCTATTTAAATTAAGAATATTAATATTTATGTTGAACCAATTGAATGTGCATCTGCTTATTAACTTATTTTCATTTAAACCTTCTAAGCCCTTTAAACTCTAAAAGCATACAATATTATCGTATTATTGTATATAAATGAATTAAATTTTCTCACCACTTTATTAGCAATTTCAAATTATTATAACAATAAAATTAAGAACATAAATCATTAAAATAAGTGATAAAATATATCAGCCTTCAGAGTTTTACGAAACTCAGATAGACATTCAAAAACAAAATTGCATTACTTTCATCGTGTTAAAAATAATTACTTTGTGCGCTTAAAGTTATATAACGATCCTAAAACCGCTGCAAAAAGTCTTGAAAAAGATCTTCTTTTAATCCGATTCATTTTATTATTTTGCCTTTATTGCCTCTTTAGCTTTCTCTGAACATCAAAAACAGTATACATAGCTTTTCCATTACTTAATTTGCAGCAAAACTTACTGCCTTTGTTTTCGGGCTTAATCAACGCTTAGGGCGGTCTTACCGACAAACAAAATTAAGCACTGGTGAATGATAACAACCAGCTTATGCTGCCATAAAAAGTTTGGCCTCCGATGAGTCTTTGATGATAACAAAGTTTTTTTTTATTTCTTTTTGTGTTTTTTGTATTTCGTAAAGGACTTTGGGTTTAAAGTTCGTAATTGCTTTTAAGGTTTCACATATTAATAATTTTGAAAAATAAAAATTCTGATTGATTATCGAAATTTCTTAATAGATTTAAAGTATCAAGCATCGCAAATATGGAATTAATAACGTTATTAACTTTTATTTTATAAAGATGAGTGAATTAAAATATACATCTGATTTGTTATCAAGAATCTACTAATTGTGATTATCTAATTTTCACTCATTTTAAAATGTGTAAATATTTCTTTGATTGAAAATAAGATTTGATAAAAGAATTCGTTCCTTTACATAATATCATGGATGTATGTAATTGCTAAACATGCTATAACATGGCGTAAATGCTTTGAAATCATTTATTACTACAATCAGAAATAATTAGATTATCGAAATTTGTTTATATATTTAAATATATCATTTCGAAAATAGTTTTAATATCGTTATTAGCTTTTATTTTATAAAAGATGTGTTAATTAAAAAAAGTAAATATGATTTATTATCCGCCATATTCTGTTATTTTTTAATCCACTTGGTCGACAGCAACATCTAAACCAAGTTCATGAACCCGTGTGTTCTCATGGAAGAGGGAGGGGGTATCTGTAGTTGTGATGGACCACCAACAGGTAGAAGAAGGAGGCAGGGCCTTCTGGGAGGACTTTTAGAGAGAACTACCCCGCATTGGCATATCGCATGACAGAAAACCCGAAAAACTCCACCAGTAGTCTGAGTAACGAGACAAGCTGCTGAACATCACAAACCATCGAGGCTCCTCGTTTTTCCGAAACAGTGTCTATCACAAACTGCCAGTGGATTTGACCTGTTCTATTGCTCACCGGGGTCCAACGCTGCTACTGAGCCACGAGTCGGGCACCAACTTCTAATTATGTTATCAAATTTTCATTCATATTGAAATATGTAAATATTTCTTTGATTGAAAATAAAATTTGATAAAACTATTTTTCGATTCTTTTTGTAATATCAGGGATGTATGAAATTACTAAATATGTTATAACACGGCGAAAATGTTTTGGAGTCATTTATTATTAAAATTAGCTTCACCAAATAATGATTTATGATTTCTTATTCAAGATATTGAAACTAAAAAAGATCATGTTATGAATTTTGTGTTTGTAGCATATTTTTTATTTATTTTTGATATTATTAATGCAAAATGAATTTTTTTCTTGATTTTAAAATTTCTTTCGCAAACATTTTCATAATGTTCGTTATTTATGCATTTACCGATAACAAATATAAATAATAAAAATAAATAATTAATGCGTGCATATTTACATATTTAATTAGTTTTAGTACGTTTAAGTAAGATAATATTTACTTTCGACATTTCAAGTCACCTTCGATAAATAATAAATAATGAATTAAATTGTAAAAAGCTGAAATATATCCACTCATTTTTAGGTATTATAATTAAATTTTAAATTAATCTTCAATGCACTAAAGTTAAATTGTATTTCAAACTTCATTGTAAAAATGCATGATTAAATAAAAAAAATATTTATAAGGCAATTCAAAATTTATGAAGAAACAAATAACATTTACTATTTTGAGTGCTAAATTTAAAATTCTAAATTGTTTTTTTAATTTTTTAATTCATTAATTTTCGTAAAGAAACTATAAAAATAATTTTAAAATCTACATAATCTTAAAGAAATCAAAGGAAAAAGTTGTTAAGATAAATTAAATATAGTAATGAATGGAAAAATTAAAAATATAGCCTAATAAATAATAATAATTCACATAATTTCGAAAACAAAGTTTTAATACTTTAAAAAGCAATATATTAAACAAATATAATAATATTAATAATAATATGTTATTATTAAAGATAATATTTTAAAAGAAAATCAAAAAAAAAAATTAAAGGTGAAACATAATATTAAAATTGAAACATTAAATTTTATATTAACAAATATGCAGATTACACCTGAAATGTCTTTTATCAAATATATACTCTTTCGTTTGGAAAAAAAAAATATTTTAGGATAATTAAATTATTTTTTACTATTTTTCTTTCTATACTATACAAAAGATATTAATAAAAACTTTCTATATTTTTAGAAATGAATGTATAAGTATTTCAAGGAAAAACAATGATATTGAGAAAAACGAAGGAAATAGTTGCTTTATAGGAAGATTAATATAAAAATATTTTTTTGAAATGTGAGATACAAAAATATGAATATATATAAACTGATAACTCCATACAGGTTCTAATAAATATCATAGTCTCGCATGGAAATAATACACTTCTTATAAAAGTAATAAAATTTCCTTTCTCGCAGACTTTATTCATTGAAAAAAAATAACAGTGCAGACATGATATTCAATATTATTGTATTGAATTTCAAAAATTCTGAAGATACTATTTTTTTCTTTCACTTGACTAGAGAAAAATTTTCAACATTGGTTCTCATATGGTTTGTTAGAAATATATACTCTTTTCTTTTTTTTTTTTAAGTAATAAAGACTAGAAGATTTTTTTCAGTAACTAAATTTATTAAACATTGTTATTTATATAATGACTGTTTCAAAATTTCAATTAAATATTTCTATGTATGTCTTATCTTCGAAACAATGTTTAAGAGCATTATTAAGATATATAAATAATTAGTAAAGACAATGCATTTAAAATCACAGGAAATGAACTTGTAGAAATATACAATGTAGAATACAATATGCAATGTAGAATTAATATATACAAGGAAGTGTAATATAAATAGATAATTTAAGAATTGATAGTATAAATAAATTAAGAACATTGCATTAGTATTAAATTGAATTGTGTTAAAATATTTATCAAGCTTTTTGTTAATATACGAAATGGCAAATATTAAAGTACTTCTAATTTTATCAAACATAATTATGGTAACTTGTCAAAAATCGTCTGGAGAAAAATGAATTCTTTGAATTTTAAATAAAAATAAATGTATGATTAAAAAAATTATTGGTAACTTAAATAAATTAGCCATATTGCTATTAGTTTTCAATTGATAGTATACCTTTGCCTGCTTGCTCTGATGAGAAAACCAGGGAGAACTATCAACTTTACTGGGGCAGACGAGAGATATGGCATCTATTGCTGAGAAGGGAACCTAAGATGATAATAATAAAATTTTTTTGTAACATCATATCAAATTTGAGTACATTTTAATTTAATTGGGATTTAAAATTTATTGTTTAGTATGTGTAAAATAAACAAATTTTTAATAGCGAAATTACCAATTACTATTTTTCTTGCACTGTTTATATTAAATTCTATTTGCAATGTAAAGAAAACGCATTATTTTAAATCTTAATTCACATACAATAATGAATAAATAAGGTAATTTGTTATCTTAGTTAACTATAAATTATTTATTATAATTATTATCTTAATTGATTAATAATATTATGATTTATTAAAAACTATTAGTTTTAGTAACTTTTATAGTTATATATTTCCTTTCCCATTTATTTTCAAAAAATAAAACTATTAGAAGCTGCACCCCTCTTCCCTCCTTCCGTGAGGGACACGACAACAACAACAACAACAATAAAAGTATTTCGAAATTATAAGATATATAAAATTAAAAAAATCATTATTTTGCAGTCAATATGAATTTTCTTTTTTTTTCTTTATAAATTTTGATTCAATTCAGAATCATAGACTTGAAGTACTTTTCAATTTGATTAAAACCAAATTAATTAATTATTCTAAATAAAAACCTATATGATTTCAATGAACTTTATGAAATTTTTAAACATTTCTGTGTTTTGAACATTAATAATTTATTAAATATTTCCGAGAAAAAGTTGAAGAGAAGAATATTTTACATAAATAAAAGAAATTCCTACTGTAAATTTAAAAATACTTTACGATATAATCATATTTAATGTTATTCAAACTAAAGCATAAATAAAGTTAATGGTTTATTAACTTAAATTTACATGAACAGTCTTAAATTTAATTAGCTATTAAATATTTCTTTCCAGACCACATAATTTGACTCTCTAATATAATTCCACTATTCAGGAGGTAATTTTTAATTTTTACTAGAATTTAAGGGACATCAAAAACTATTAAAACTTCTTCGAATCTTGGAAAACTCATGAATATATTATAAGATAGCTTAAACTAGACGATATTTTCTACTAAAAATCTTTCTTCTACAAAAAGTTAAGTTAAAAATAGCCAGATTTCTTTAATAAGATTTGGAAATTCGAAAAGAACGCTGACTTAAAATGTTCCAGGGGTCCCTACGAGACATGTCACGTTTTATCAATAGACCCTGTCGTGGAACTTGAAGTTTGTGTTTCTGATTAAAACGACCGTAATTCAAATTGAAAGACAATTAAGGTGTAAGAATTTTTTTGGGTCGGTTCAAAACATCTGCTCCAGCGTTTTATAAAGACTTCTTCGACTTAAAAATTAACCGTATATAAAGAAACTATTTGTTCAAGTACGTCTTACGTGTCACATTTTTTACACGAAATTTTCTTTGTCCAGTTTGTCACAAATGTCACTCGTATCTTACTTTAGTGCATTTATTTCTTTTCTCTTCCAGTTTCATCAAAAATAAAAACCATTACGAAGTTACTTTTTTCCCCCAGATTTCTTTTTTCCACCATCTTCTGTTGTGGAAACATTTTTCTTAAAGGTCTGTTTCTTCCGATTCCTCCGGCAGTTAGTTATTGTTGCAGGCGATTTATTGCCCGTGTAATTACTAGACGTTCGCAGCGTAGTGATTTTACAGCAGTTTTTCCTTTTGCTGAAAACAAGCGTCACGTTCATGGGTATGTCCATCGTTCAATTTATTTGGAATTACTACGTGTCGTTTTGGAGCTGTGCCGGAAATCTATTTTCTAACGGTAAAAAAGAAGACGCGACCTCGGTATTTATTTTGTATAAAACAGTTTTTATTGTCTCCAAATAAACTCTATCCTTATGTGCAAACTCGAAACAACTCCATTTTGAAGAGACTGGCTCTTTATTTACGGGAAGCATTATGTTTATGTCCATAATTCAATTTATTGTAATGGTCCTTTCAGGTATATTGGATTTTTTTACAAGTGGAGCCGTTTATTAAAGAAATGGTTAAGTGTTGATTTATATTGTTTTTATGTGCCCCCAGTATTTTAATAGTTGACAAATTAAGTTTATACGCCATATATTATGACCGAGCTGTACGTTTTATTGATGGTTCAGTATAATGGACGATATTTATGCGGATGTTTAACGGTAAAATAAATTTTACGGTTGTCAATAAAATTAAGGAATGAGAGATGGTATTATAAAAAGAAATATAGATTTTTAATGATGAAAATGTTAGGATTATTTATTATTTTTTATTATGAAAAAACTATTAATTTCTTCTCTGAAAAAAATGTTGAAGAGTTTTTAAATTGTATAATTTGTTTAAATCAAGCAAATCATAATAAAAAAAAAGTGTTTAAAAAAAAAAAGACATTTAAAATAAAAAAAAATTGTCCTCAAGCATATATTTTTATGAGTTACATTTATTGAATTAAAGTATCAAATAATTTATTTAACAAAAGTTGAACATAATTTTAGTTACTTTGTAAAACTGATGAGTTTCAACAAATTTCATCAAAATCTTACCAATATATATTTAGTATATAACGTAGTAAATTATCTGATATCTCTAATTTTTTTCTTTAATTTTATAGTTATTCCAATTAATTTTTATTTTTCTCATGATGCATAAAAATAAAACTTTTTTGATGTTTTTTTCGTTGAACATTCGCTAAAATCAAGCCTATATAATCTTTAAAAAGTAACAAACAAATAGCATGAGCTTATCCTTAATATTTAAATCATGCTTGATTTAATTTTAAAAAAAATATGATACATTTTTAAAAAATATAATAATTGTAAAAAAAAAAACATTTAGTTTTTTTTTTTTTTTTTTACAATTATTAAAAAGAATTACAATCATGCCCATTATTTTTCTTACTTAGCATTTTGTAAAAAAAAAGAAAGAAAAATTGAGGGATTTAATGGGATGTAAAAATAAATTATTTTAATTTCTAAAAGAACAAACATAATTGTTTTTCCAAAAATGGAAATCATTTCCCAATACAATCAAGTTAATAACGGGGAAAAGTATTTTTTTTTAAATTTACAGTAATAAATTATTAAAATATTTTTTAATTGGTTATGTATTCCAGCAGTAAAAACATGTTTAACAAAGATCTTAATCTTTTTCTTTTAAGTGTAATTACAATTATAACAGAAATGTAAAAAATTAGAATCAGTGCTTTTAAAATAAATCAAAATAGAGAAATACCTTATATTTAAGAGTAACTTACTTTTCAATCATTTTTTTTGGAAGAGATTGGGGCAAAATATCCCGCTTTGATTCAAAATGTCTTGGTTGTAGATTTCATTACCCAAACAAAACCGAATATTTGCATTTTAAACTAACAAAACTAAATGTCTTAGTTAAGATTTTAATTACCCAAACATAAACAAATATCTGCATATCAAACTAATAAAACTAAATGTTTTGGCTAAGATTTCTATCAGCCTTTTTTAACCTATCACCTACCATATGATACTCAAAACTTATCATATCTATCACCCTTCATATGATACTCAAAATTCAAATTAATAAATTAACTTGAAATTAATTGTCCTTACCGAAGACATTATACTTGCTATGACCATTGACTTCAGAATATATTATCAACATGTTGCATGGCTTAAATTATCTATTTCCACATTCAAAAAACACATGCATTAGTAATGTGTGCTGCTTTCACTAACTCAAATAAATATTTAATTCCAATTTATCACTGGATATTTTTATTTATATTTTTAATATTTATAAATGCAGATGTTACAATTTAGAATGAGTATTGTAAAAAAATAGCTATTAGAGCTTTTATTCTAACAAACCAAGAAAAAAAAATTTATATATATATATATATATATATATATACATATTTTCCTAAGTATATATAAACTTTATATAAATAACTTTAAAATATGCTTTACACATCGTTTTCGTATGGACGCATGCTGTTGAGACTCTGGAGATTCTTTATTTTTCTTTCAATATTTCCTTTATATATTACCTTTTATTACATTTTATTATTATATATTATTTCCAAAATATATATTACCTTTTAATTCAGAGTAACTTACTTTTCAGTACATTTTTTGAGAGAGATTGTGACAAAGCGTCCCCCTATGTTTCAAAATGTGGTGGTTGTAGATTTCAATAACCCAAACATAACCAAATATCTTCATATTAACCTGCCAAGACAGTTATTTATTCTTGATTAAGATATTCAAACAGCATTCAAATAACCTACCACCTACCATAATATATTCAAAATTTATCATTTCTACCACCTACCATAATATACTCAAAATTGATAATTTCTACCATCTACCATAATATACTCAAAATTGATTATTTCTACCATCTACCATAAGATACTAAAAATTGATCATTTCTACCACCTACCATAAGATACTCAAAATTCATCATTTCTACCACCTACCATATGATATTCAAAATTGAAATTAATTGTCCTTATGGAAGACATTATAAAAATAAAATTGGCTTGCTATACTTGCCATCAACTTAAAAAAAAATATTATCAACATATTAATGGCTTTTTGCATGGCTTAAATAATGTATTTCTACATTGCAAAACATATGCATTATGCATTCACTATTTCAAATGAATATTCAATTCTAATTTATCACTGGATATTTTTATTTTTATTTTTAATATTTATAAATGCAGATGTCCCAATTTAGAATAAATATTGTAAAAAAAAAAAAACTGTTAGGGCTTTTATTCTAACAAATTAAGAAAAAAAATATTTATATATATTTATATACATATTTTCCTAAGCCCAACTTTAGAAAATAACACATGCTTCTCACGTCGTTTTCGTATGGAAGCATACTGTTGCTTCTGACTTGCAAATAAGCCGTTGAGACTCCGGAGATTCTTTATTTTGCTTTAATATTTTCTTTTATTTCCTTTGTCACTTCAGTGAAAAGAAAACTAAAACGGCTTGACAAACAATCCTATTGAGAAAATGTCGCTATGAATGCCAAATACGCCATTCCGTATTCTGGTCCCGTTGGAAGTCCAAAATATATTTTCCATCTCCTGGCCTTCAGACTTTAGAAGCGAAAATAGTGAGGAATATCCATTTTGAAAAGGTTCCCCCAACATAAGTATCACGTATGAGTCGTGAATACAAGACGAGGTCTTGTCTGCAATTGAAAGTCGATAGTGCTGTAGCCCATTCTTCGGAGAACTATTGTTCCGCCAACGAATTCATAAAGTTTGTTATTTACTTCTGCCAGAATCTCGCAGTTTGTGCCTCTGGATTGCAACTGTTTGTAGCATAAATGATAAATATACGCCGAAGTGATCGTGTCCTTATTCTTACTGTAATAAGCCGTTTTAGAGAAGGCAGTGTGAGTTGAAATTGTTATGCCAAAATAAGATTCCATTTCTATTTTGGACTGGAGTACATTTTTTTTTTAGATCGGGTAAATGGAAGTGCTTGTTTTGTTTAGATGCCATACTTCAATCGAATGAAAGCTACAGTTTTACTGAAAATTTTTAAATGAAGGCTTTTGAAAAATGTAAATAAACTTACAAAATAAACAGTATAAATTCAATATTTGTTGATGGAATTTTAATGTTATGCTTAGAAAAAGAATTCTTGATTAATCTACTGAGAATATTATTTTGTGTTTCAAAATTTGCTTTTCTTTAGGACTGGAATCATTTGTATAATGCTAGTAATTAAATCTACCATCTTCTTTTTAAAAAATGAATGCGTTTGAGAGTTATTTTACAAAGTGTTTCATGTGAGATCTATACTAAGGCTAATTATCAGATCAGTTATCTATTGCTACATAAGTGAAATAAAGGGAATGATAAGGGTCAAGGGTCACAGAGGTCAACGAATTAAATTCCAGGCATCTCTTCAGTTCAAATTATCACAAACGTAATATTGAATAGCTGAATCGATTTTAGGATGTTGATACAATTAAAAACAAATGTAGTGCAGTTGTATGTAATAATATGAAAAGTTTTAACAAAATAAGTTCTATATTTATCATTTCCTGAATTATATAAAAAAATGTGCTGTGTATTTCAAGTATATTTTATCTACTATAATCTAAACAATATATTTGTCGCATAATATGTAGCACTAGAAAATAATTATGATGCAAAAATTTGTTATTTTAAATACTAATTATATCTTATAGATTTAATTATGTAATATATTAATGTTCAGTATAAATAAATTGTTTTTATTATAACGTTTAATTATTGATGATTTTATATTCCTGCAAAAAAAGATATAAACTTTTTATTTATATATTACTGAACATCTCATTAAAATTTTCTCAATATTTGAAGTTTACTCCTCAATCATTCTTCAATGTGAAATTTTTTCGTAATGAGCAAATAAGTATTGATTTTGTATTGCTTGTTTACTCATTACTAAAATTTACCTATTTTAGCTACTGCCTTCATGATATAAAATGGTAAAAATTGTTTGTAATTGTATCCTATGCAGAAGCATAGAACGTCCGAAAGATTAGTGCTTGTTTGTTTGTGATATTTTTGAAAGGAAATTGCATTGAACTGAAAAAATGAAGAAATACCAATGGAAGCTGAATCTATATCGTTCTAGGTTAGTATGTAACTTTTATGCGCTGAATATTTCTCAATCGAGTTGAAAAAATAGAGGATCTAGATCTCCCCAGATGTTACGTCTGGAGGGTTTGGTTCCAAATTACAGAAGAAACAGGGAACATTTTGACTATGGTGGGCTTCCATTTTAAAAGGATCTACCAAGTGTCTTTGGTTGATGAGCTAAACCTGAAAGAGCATCAGCAATTGCTTATAAAAAGGTATTACGGAATTTCACACTTCAAAGGAATTATAAAATTATTCTTATAACATATAGAACAAAAAAGAGAATTTTCACTAAAAGAGATGCTGCTGTAATTAAGATTTCTTATAGATACTGATTGATAAAATTGCATTCTGCTTTTTCCTTTTAGACTTGCAGAATTGTATATTCTAGAAATGTCTCTCTCAGGAATGTTAGTGAATTTTGTATTTGTGTATGATTATTTTGTAAACCAATCTTTACTTTTCCAAATACTTTAATCTCTAGTGCATCATCTTTGTCCTCGAAATTTATTAGTAGGAAGAAATATTTTTATTTGCCTTTACAAATTATCGATACAATAATATTTTTAAATTCTCTCATATACCCTCTCTTATATTCTTGGCTATTCACTTTCAGTATTCGATTGTAAAAATTAAAGAAAAATTAATAATAATAATTTAATTAATCAATCAGTGTTGTTAGAATTCTGAACATATTTTACATTTAAATGACTTTATTACATCAATTAGATGTTATGACAATCGTGTGACATTTGTTCGACATATTCATTAAATAAATTGTTATTCAGGTGAGTAATTATACGATGCAAGATTTCATACTTCAATCTGAAAACAAAAAAAAAAATGCTTAGGCATAGTAATACAGAAAGTTTCAGAACAATTTAAAACAACATTGGAGATAGTGAATGTTTAAAATCTGGTTAATTCTAAATTAACTGGGGTAGATTGTAGTGTTCTATCTGATGCTTAAAATGACTTTTGATGTGACATTGTGCTAAATCATTACTTTAAATTTTAAAAATAAATTTATCGTCTTGATGTTTCTGATACAATTCAAACTGAAAAGTCTTTTATTACATTTAATGGCAGTTTTAAAGCAGAATGAGTAGTTCCTCCTCTTTGTATTAATATTGCTGCAATTCTTGGGGAACCCCTTTTTTTGGAGCGTTTTTTTTTTTTTTTTTCGTATTTCAGCTTTTATTAAGGGTATTATTTTTAAACTAATCAGCAATGGTTGATGTATCCAAATAGCTATCCATACTCCACCAATAGCTATCTTCACATGATTTATGATGAAATCATAAGATTGCTTTTGACTTTTTATTAACGATGGTTTGTTTTGAGCGATGTATTTCAATAAGCCTTCAACATTATAATCTTTCTCCTTCATTATTTCGGAATTTCCATGCATCTATTCCATCTCTTCATTGCATTTGCATTCAAGTTCAACTGAAGTTTGATTCTTATTACTAAGCATTTGTTTCCAAACGAATAAGTGATTGATCAAATATCTCCTTCAAAGAATTCAGTATTTGTTTCCTGTTGAACTTGTCACAGTTGATGAAATTAATCATCGCTCATACTTTCTTTGAATTTATCCCAAAATCTATTTGATTTCAATGAATTAAATGCTTTCAATATTATTGCAAACAGATCTCTCCCTTTTCTAAGGTTGCTGTCAATGGAGATTCTCGAAATTCCAACCTACAATAATTATCATTTTCCTTTAATCGTAAACGCTAACATGATTTCTGCACATTTCGCTTATACATGCATCGACTTTTTTTTTTTTAAATCTGTGAAACATGTTGGTTTACGAATTTCATTTAGCAGCATTCGGTGATGGAAACACTCAGCAATATTTGGATGTACCGTGTAAACACTTTCCAATGCGTCATTTTAAATATACCTTCGTGTTCTTCGAGTGTGTTTCCTTACTTTCTTCATTGAAAAATTCGTCTTGCTGCATTCCATCTCTTCGTGGTACTTGCATTCCAAGTTCAACTAAAGTTTGATTGCTTGTTGCTACGCATTTATCTTCCAAGCGAAAAGTGATTGATACAATATATCTTCTTAGAATTCGATATTTAACACTTCCATTTTAGAATACGGTATGTGATATTTGATTTTATTTGTATAATATGATAGTACATCGGCAGAAAACGATGTTCTTGCAAAATAAATCCCATCCACAAAGCTTAAAAATGCAGTTAATATATTCATAGGTTGTTAACTGCCTACTATATTTGCGTTTTCTCTTGTAAAATATAATCACTGGCCATTTTCTAAATGCATTGCCAAAAGAACAACCGCTGGTTGCCGATCATGAATAGAGACACCCAATGGTTTAAAAGCGACTTCGTTACTATATGCATTATTTCCATTTGATATATCAGTTGTATTATATTTCAAAGGTTATTCTCTAGTTATTGCGAATACAGTAACATCACTACTCTTGTAAACATATTTGCACACATATTCAATTTATTCAACTTCAGTACTCCACATTTATGTGTGATTGAAGAATTTTTACGAGAATACGGCACAACATACGTGCATGGCACAACCCTTCATTATCTACTACTTCTTGGTTATTTCGCATTCTTATTTTGACAGTGAATTTTCAATTTCCTGTAGACTGTCTACTTAGGACATTCATCTTCTATACTTGATTTTCACCTTGTCCTCTATGTGTCTCATTTAAATGTATTTTTAGAAATCTCTTTGTATACTTGCTTTCAGTAATGTTTAGTGAATTCATATTTAATCTTCCACATGAATCATGAACCATGCTTTTTATTATTATAATAGATTACTGTGGAGCGTATTCTGGATTCAGAAATTTACCTGAAATCACTTATCAATTTGATTTGGACTGATTTCATCAAGCATTCAAATTAAATTATGTGAATGAAGCAATCTTCGTTTCTGACATTCGTTTGTGTACATCCAGCACTTAATGGTTCCAAAAATACAATATTTTTCTATGACATCCATGAATCTCACTTGCTTATTTCGAAGCACTCGAGCTATTATGCCATGCCGGTCTATGTAAGCTTGACCATAAATCATATTTCTCTTATCTCCGGCCATGACGAATTGCACGTAAATGTTATGAATAAATCAAGTGGGCCATGTTGTTTTTACATAAGATATAGCATTTTATGTGTACTCGTGCATGTGTCGTGGACTTCCCATTCAATTTGATGGTAAAATACCCAGTCTTCCAATTTCATTAATGTTGCTGTCATTTATGATTGTGTCTCTCAAATTCATGTGCGCATTTTCTTTCAGTTCTGTCGTATTAATATTATCCGTTCTAACTCTAATTTTTGCTTTCGTAGCAACTAAAATCTGTTGAATTAAATGACAGGAAATGGTGACACGATTGTATCCTTTGTTGTCTCTAACTCCTTATACGATAATTCCTTCGAAGTTACTTTTCTATTTGTTTCTGTACCTTATTTGTGCTCATTTGTTTTAAATTGAAATGACATTCGTAAGAATGATGTGTTTCTGCAATACGTTGCAATCCTACTTTTATACAGTTATTAACTCATTGATTCATTTCTGTCCATAATTGCAATGGTAATTTTATTGATGATATTCATTGAATCGACTTTCGTATTCAATAAGTCTAATGTTAATGGTTAGTTCAATTATCCAATAAGTCATAGGTTAAATATTTTGTGTATTCTGAAATTCTAAACGTAGTGGTTAATTTTTGTAATAAGGGTACTTAAATGTTAAATATATATAATTAAGTTTTTTTTCGTTTTATTTTAAAAATAAATATATTAAAATATATATAATTAAAAATGTCTTTTGTCAGATCGAATAAAATAATAATATAAAATTAAAAAGTCTTTTGTCGGATTGAATCACAACTTTATATTAATTTGATACCATTCTATCCAGAGTTGTTTTGAATACATGAACTACTCGATTGTACATATGTAAGATCATTTGCAAATCTTCAATGATTTCCTGTCTCTGCGCAACGTTGATCGACTTTTGTTTGTTCGTCGCCAATAAAAGACACTTGCAAGTTTTTATGAGATTCGCTTAGAAATGGTAACAATGATCCTAATTAATGACATTGTCCTTTAATCAAAAACGCAGTAATGAATTAATGTTTTTCACTGCTCATTCAATTGATATTTTTCACTGCTCATTGAAATGATGCTCTGATATTCTTCATTACTCATTGAATTAATGTTCCGATGTTCTTCACTGCTCATTGAATTGATCTTCTAATATTCTTAATTGCTAACATGATGTCATTTAAAATCTCTCAGATTGCTCTCATGTTTTGTAAAAACTGTTTGGGTTCTGGTGTTTCTCCAGTCATATAATGAACTAATTCTGGTGGAGATATATGTAATGGAACAAATCGAATTTATCCACCATTTCAGAACATTCTTGATGTCCTTCTATTGAATTTCTTGGTACTACCGAATTGACACGATCCATTTTGCCAGTGACAACGCTAATGGTGTATTATATTCATTTGTGAGATCATAACGAAATACTTCTGCAAAAAAATATGTATTTCTTCTGCTTCCCAATTCTCGTACAGTAATATTTTGTTCATATGACTGAGGGCGTTGTCTTTCACAAAATTTACGCATTGTAATTCTACTTTGTTTATTTCGTAATCTTGTTTCTTCATCGGTTTCTCTATGTCTACTCGCTGAATGTTCCACTCAATGTTCTTCTCTAATATCGTTTCGTTGTTCATCTATTAAGTTTTCTGTCAATTTTTTCATTCTCTTCCGCCGTGAAGCTAAACGTGCTTCTCACTTCTCATCTGTTCCATTCCTTCGCAATTTTTTCGATTTCTTTCGAATCCCCCTGGCATGATCTCCTTCTCTTCTAGGTTTAGAAATCTTGTTAAATGCTATTTAACACGCTAAAATTCTATTTAAGAATGATGGCTATAAATTTCGAATTTAATAACAATAGAAATTTAAAATAATAAGTTTGACAACGCTCCAGTAAGTCATATGTCAAAATAGTTTGCGTATTCTGCCCTTCTTAAGCGTAGCAGTTAATTATTTTAATACTGGTAATTAAATGTAAAATATATAAATGTTTTCATTTTATTTTTAAAATTAAAAATTAATTATTAAAATATTTAAAAATTAAAAAAAAAAATAATATTATTTTTGTGAAATCTTATGGTACAGATCACGGTGTTTATTTAAAAAATAAACTTTAATATTTTATTAATGGAAATCTTTTGTACATGCACTCAAAAGCTCTTTACAAAAGATCGAGCCACGGAACAACCACACCAGCTTAATTTAGTTTATAAACGTATTATACTGCAATTGCTAAAACACTTTATACGGCCAGCGGGAGTCTAGCGTGTTCACAAAATTAATAAATATAAATGGTCTGAAACATAGTAATATGAGACGGTGCAAATTATTAAGCACATATTCTTCTTTTTCATTATCGCAACAGCCCATGGAGGGGGGCAAGGACGTCTGCCCACTGGAAGATTCGAGACCGGAAATGTTTTCTTTTTACAGGGTAGGGTTGTTAGTCTTACGCTGAAACTCTACAATCATATTAGACAGAGGCTTGCTGTTTAAAGTGGATTCCGAATCACTGCAAGCATCCATGCCACCTCGTAGACTTGAATTCTAAGCCTGTTACACTGAGCGCCAGAGCACTATTCAATTTCCCATATGGTCCTAAAGCCCATATTCATTAAATGGAATTAAAATCGAAATGATATCTACCATGAGATTTCCAGTTTTATATTTGTATCCTATCTTATTTTCAAAAATCAACCTGATGATGCAAAATTAACAATAAATATTTTATTCCCTGCAACTAAAAATACATAATGAAAATTAAAAGAATTTAAAGACATAATTTTAGAGATAATGTCAAGAAAAATACGTACTTAATAAAAGAAATATTAACGGTATTCAGATAAATTGTACTTAAATGGAAATAATAACTGGAATTCCTTCCAAATGTTGAATTTTATTTACTTTCACAAGATTTGATAAAAGATGCGAAATATTACTAAGCAGAAGAATTTTTTTCTGATGCACGAGTCCGCATTGTTTACTATAAAAAAATCTGGAAAATATTTATCGCTCATAGTATGCATTTTTTATTCTTCTTCTTATTTTTTTTTTTTGTATAGTTGCTTTTGAAGAAGATTAAAGCGTCAGATATCACAATACGCACGTGCTTGAAAAGAGTCTGTTTAATACGTTTTTCGAGAAATCTGCAAACCGCACTTTAACAGTTGTCAACTCGCATTCACTTTCCTAACATCATGCCCAAAGGCTTTTTCTTTTTCTTTTCTTTTCTTTTCCTTTCACTCTTTTTCGTTTTCTTTCTATTCTCTTTCGTACTATCAATTCAACAAGAACGAGAAAAAGAAGAAAAGAAAATATAAACTTTTTTTTTTCGTATGCCTCTTCCTATACTTTGAATACACTCATAGAAGAAGATGTACAAAGAAAAAAAGAGAAAAAAAATGAAATAAATAAAACTCGTGATGCGGGTGTTGGGTGAAAGAAAAGAATTCGAAAAAAAAAAAAACGATTGAAACACTCTGTCGCACAGAAAAACTATATTTATTTATTTTATTTGTTAGTTTTCTTTGAATCCCTTCGTCAAACAGCGATGTGAAATGCAGCTAAGAGATACAAAAGTTTGACGCTTGAATATAAAAAGAAATTCGAATATTGAAACTCCAAGGAAAACTGGCGAGAAGATACCAACCTGTAGGACAGCTCTCCACAACAAAGTGACTGAAGTCAAATGTAAATTCTTTTTATAACACTGTACTTGGAATATATATGCAATTATAAAAATATTTTCTGCTAAATTTAAATGTAAAATAAATGCATCACAGAATTATTTTCTTGTTCCCATTGATTTCCCTAGATTTTATTTAAAATGCATAAGCCAAAGATGCTTATATATAAAAAAAAAACATACTTATTTTCTTAAACGTACAGATATCATGTAAATATGCATATTTCTTTGTTAACAATGAATTATAACAAATCTTAACTTGTTAAAAAAATCAAAAGAAGTATTTAATAAGATATCAATTTATACTATTATAAAATATATAATGCATTATAAATTAATTAATCTAGATCAATCGCCTTCGATCATTTATAGCATTCAAATCTTCTGCTTCATTGACGCAGCAGCTTCATTGGCTACTGGCAGATTTCGAGACAAGGGATGTTTTCTTTTTACAGTGTAGTGTTGTCAGCCCAAATCACCATTGCTCTAATCCCCAATAGACGAAGATCTACGATTTAATGGCGGTTATAGATACTACTATAGTTTGACCTGTTTTACAAACCACTACAATCTTTCATGGCAATGCCGGAACTCGAACCTGAAACCTGGGGCACCAAGCGCTAGTCACTGGTCAGGAGGTCCCACAAGCATATGTCCTTTAAGACGAATTAAAAACGAAATGATTGCTATAACAACATTCTTAATTTTATATTGGTATCTAAATTTATTTTCAAATTTGATCTTATGATGAATAATTAAAAATAAACAGTATTTATCCCTTTAATTAAAAATGCATCAGGCAAAAATAAAATAGTTTACTCTAAATTGGGTTTATTTTTTTAAAGAACAATACGTACTTAATAAAGAAATATTTACATTTAAATGAATTGCACTTAAATGGAAATAATAACTCGAATTTCTTCCAAATGTTCAATTTTATTTATTTTCAACAGATTTGATAAAAGATGCGAAATATTACTAAGCAGAAGAATTTCTTTCTGCTACACGAATCGACATTGTTTACTATTAAAAAATACGGAAAATTTTTTCTCGCTTATACTATCTTTATTCTTTGTGTGCAGTTGCTTTTGAAGGAGATTAAAGCGTCAGATATCACAATACGCTCGTGCTTGAAAAGAGTCGGTTTTAATACGTTTTTCGAGAAATCTGCAACCGCACTTTAACAGTTGTCAACTCACATTCACTTTTCCTAATATCATGCCTAAAGGCTTCTTATTTTTCTATCTATTTTCTTTCACTCTTTTTTTCGTGTTTTTTTCCATTCTCTGTCATACTATCAATTCAACACGAACGAAAATAGAAAAGGTATAAATTTTTTTTTTAGTATGCCCTCTTCCTATACTTTGAATACACTCATAGAAGAAGATGTACAAAGAAAAGAAAAGAAAAAAGAAATAAACAAAACTCGTGATGCGGTGTTGGGTGAAAGAAAAGAATTCGAAACCGATTGAAACACTCTGTCGCACAGAAAACAATTTATTTATTTATTTTTATATTTATTTTATTTGTTTTTTTGTTTTAGAATCCCTTCGCCGTCAAACAGCGATACGAAATGCAGCTGAAAGATACAAAAAAGTTTGACACTTGCATACAAAAAAGGAATTGTAATATTGAAACTGCATGGAAAATTGGCGAGAAGATTCCAGCCTGAAGGACAGCTTTCCATAACAAAGTGACTGAAGTCAAAAGTACACCTTTTCAACGCTAAACTTGGAAAATATGTGCAATTATAAAAATATTTTCATCTAACTATGAATGTAAAATAAGTACATCAGAAAATTATTATTTTTATTTCCGTTGGATTTTTATTAGATTTCGTTTAAAATCAGAAAGCCTAAGATGCTTATAAAAAACATATTTATTTTCTTAAACGTACAAACATCATGTGAAAATGTGAATTTCTTTTGTTAAAAATATATTATGTCACGTCTTAACTTGTTAAAAAATTGCAAGAATTATTTAATAAGAGATCAATGGATACCATTATATAATATATAATGCATTATAAAATAATTAATTTAAAAAATACTGCCATAAACGATTTTTACAGCATTCAAAATTTAGTCATTGGTGCAACAGCTATGGGTGGGCTAAGATTGTCTATCTTCTGGCAGCATATGTTTTACTAACACTCAACGCTCTATAGTCATATTAAAGCGATAGATACGGTTTAAATGACGCTTATTGACATTGCCACGATTTACATGACATTATTACGGTTTGACATGTTTTTCAACAACTACAAACATCCATTGCAATGCCGGAACTCGGATCTGAAACTTCGGCAGCGTGCGCTAATCATTAAAAAGAATTAAAAACAAAATGATTTCTATCATAAAATTCTCAGTTGTATATTTATATCCTAATTTATTTTCAAATTCAACAGATGATAAAAATTAAAAATAAACTTTCTTTTATTCCTTGCGTAATGCAAAAATTAAATACTTAAAAAATTGATCATAATTTAATGAAAACTAAGTATTTAAGAAAACAAATATTAACAGTATTTAAATAAATTGTACTTAAATGGAAATAATAACTGAATTCCCTCAATTATTCAATTTTATTTATTTTTACCAGATTCGATAAAAGCTACGAAATATTACTAAGCAAAAGAATTTCATCAGCTACACGAGTCGGCATTGTTTACTATAAAAAATCCGAAAACATATTTCACGCTCATAATATCCTGTATTTTTTTCAGTTGCTTTTGAAGGAGATTGAAGCTTCAGATATCACAATACGCACGTGCTTGAAAAGAGTCGGTTTTAATACGTTTTTCGAGATATCTGCAACCGCACTTAACAGTTGTCAACTCACATTCACTTTCCTAATATCATGCCTAAACGCCTCTTCTTTTTTTTTTTTCTTTTCTTTCTTTTTCTTTCACTCTTATTCGTTTTCTTTCCATTCTCTTTCATACTATCAATTCAGCACGAACGAAAAAAAGAAGAAATGAAAGGGTATACACTTTTTTTTTTTTTCGTATGCCTCTTCCTATACTTTGAATACACTCATAGAAGAAGACGTAAAAAAGAAAAAGAAAAAAGAAAAAAAAAACTCGTGATGCGGGTGTTGGGTGAAAGAAAAGAATTCGAAACCGATTGAAACACTCTGTCGCACCGAAAAATTTATTTATTTATTTTTATATTTATTTTATTTGTTTTTTTTTTTTTTTTTTGCTTTGAATCCCCTTCGCCGTCAAATAGCGATGCGAAATGCACTTAAAGATACAAAAGTTTGACACTTGCATAGAGAAAAAAATTCGGAATATTGAAACTCCAAGGAAAGCTGGCGAGAAGATATCAGCCCTGAAGGACAACTTTTCCATAACAAAGTGACTGAAGTCAAAGTACACCTTTTATAGCACTCTACTTGGAATATATATGCAATCATATAAATATTTCTGCTAACTTTAAACGGAAAATAAATGCATGACAAAATTAATTTTTTTTCCATTTGGAATGTATTAAATGTCATTTAAAATCAAAACCTAAAAATGTCTATAAAAAACATATTTATTTTCCTAAACTTACAGAAATTATGCAAAAAGGCATATTTCTTTGTTAACAATGTATTATAACAAATCATAACTTGTTAAAAGATACAAAATAATTTAAAAAGAGATCGATGAATACGTTATAAATATTATATATACGTTATATAAAATTAATAATATAAAGAAATAATGTGGAAAATACAGCCATAAATGCCTTATAACATTCAAATCTTCTTCGTCATTGGTGCAACCGCCACATGGTAGACTAAGGATGTCTGCCTATTGCCACATTTAGAGAAAGCGGATGTTTTCTTTTACTGGGAAGGGTTGTCAGCCCTAATCACCAATGCTCTACAGTCCCAATAGATCGGGATCTACGGTTTACATGGCGGTTACTGACATTACTAAGGTTCGACCTAATTGAAAACCACTACAAACATCTATTGCATCGCAGGAACTCGAACCTGAAACCTACGGCACCCAGCGCTAGTCACTCGGTCATCAGGTCTCAAAACACATGTTCATTAAGACGAATTAAAAACGTAATGATTTCTATAAGAATATTCTCAGTTGTATATTTAGATCCTAATTTTTTTTCAAATTCTAACTGCAAATTAAAAATTAAAAATAAACCTCCCTTTTATTCCCCGTAACTCAAAATGCATGATGTAAAATTAAATACTTCAAAAAATTAAACATAATTTATAGAAAAATATGTATTTAATAAAATAAATATTAACATTATAGTATTTAAATGAATTGCACTTAAACGGAAATAATAACTTGAATTCCTTCCCAATATTCAATTTTATTTTTAATTACCATATTTGATAAAAGATGCTAAATATTACGAAGCAGCAGAATTTCTTTCTACACGAGTCGGCATTGTTTACTATAAAAAAATCCGGAAAAATTTTTCTCGCTCATGGTATTCTTATTTTGTACAGTTGCATTTGAAGGAGATTAAAGCGTCAGATATCACAATACGCACGTGCTTGAAAAAGTCTGTTTAATACGTTTTCGAGACATCTGCAAACCGCACTTAACAGTTGTCAACCTGATTCCCTTTCCCTAATATCATGCCGAAAGGCTTCTTTTTTTTTTTGCTTTTTTTCTTTTTCTTTCACTCTTTTTTTCGTGTTCTTTCTATTCTCCTTCATACTATCAATTCACTACAAACGAAAAAAAGAAAAAAAGAAAAGGTATACACTTTTTTTTTTTTTTTCTTATGCCTCTTCCTACACTTTGAATACACTCGCAGAAGAAGATGTACAAGGAAAAAAAAAAAAGAAAGAAAGAAAACTCGTGATGCGGGTGTTGGGTGAAAGAAAAGAATTCGAAAACCGATTGAAACTCCTCTGTCGCACAGAAAACTTTATTTATTTATTTTATTTGTTATTTTTTTCTTTGAATCCCTTCGCCGTCAAATAGCGATGCGAAATGCACTTAAAGATACAAAAGTTTGACACTTGCATAGAAAAAAAAAAATTCGGAATATTGAAACTCCAAGGAAAATTGGCGAGAATATACCAGGCTGAAGAAGGACAGCTTTCCATAACAAAGTGACTGAAGTCAAAAGTACACCTTTTAACACTGTATTTGGAATATAGATGCAATTATATAAATATTCTCTGCTAACTTTGAACGGAAAATAAGTGCATGACAAAATTAATTTCTTTTTTCCATTGTGATGTACTAAATTTCATTTAAAATCAAAAACGCCTAAAATGTATATAAAAACACGAACGAAAATAGAAAAGGTATACATTTTTTTTTTTAGTATCCCTTCCTATACTTTGAATACACTCATAGAAGAAGATGCACAAGGAAAAAAAAAAGAAATAAATAAAACTCGTGATGCGGGTTTTGGGTGAAAGAAAAGAATTCGAAACCGATTGAAACTCTTTTGTCGCACAGAAAAAACTTTATTTATTTATTTTAATAATTATTTTATTTGTATTTTTTTAATCCCTCCGCCAACAAATAGCGATGCGAAATTCAGCTAAAAGATACAAAAGTTAGACACTTGCATTCAGAAAGAAATTCAGAATATTGAAACTCCAAGGAAAATTGGCGAGAAGATACCAACCCGAAGGACAGCTTTCCATAACAAAGTGACTAAATTCAAAAGTACACTATTTTAGCACTATACTTGGAATATATGAGCAATTATAAAAATATTTTCTGCTAACTTTAAATGTAAAAAAAAGTGCATTAAATAAGTTTTTTTTTTGTTTCCTTTATATTTTACAGTTTCATTTAAAAACTGAAAACCTAAGACGTTTATAAAAAGAAAATATTATCCTAAACTTACAGACATCATGCAAAAATGGATATTTCTTGGTTAACAATGTATTATAACAAATTCTTCCCGTTTAAAAAAATAGAAAAATTATTTAAAAAGAGATCAATGGATAACATTGCATAATATATAATACATTATAAAATTAATAATGTAGAAAAATTGCATCCATAAATTTCTTATAGCATTGAAATCTTCTTTTTCATTGGTGCGACCGCCACATGGTGGGCTGGGGATATCAGACTACGGGCAGATTTCGCGACAGGGGATGTTTCTTTTATGAGGTAGGGTTGTTATCCCTTGACACCTATGTGCTATAGTCCCAATAGACCGAGAACTACGGTGTACATGGAGGTTACTGATATTACTAAGGTTTACGTGGCATTATTATTACGTTTTGACCGGTATTACAAGCACTACAAACATTCATTGCTACACCGGAACTCGAACCTGAAACCTGTGTTACCCAGCACTAGTTACACGGTCATCAAGTCCCTAAGCAGCACATGTTCATTAAGCTGCACTAAAAACGAAATGATTGCTTTAAGGGACATTCTTATTTTTACATTTATATCCAAATTTATTTTCAAATTCTAACTTTGATATAAAATTAAGAAATAAGCAGTATTTTATTCCTTGTAAAATGCATGATGTAAAATTAAACACTTTCAAAAAATTAAACTTAACTTATAGAAAAAACTATGTATTTAATAAAATAAATATTAACTTTATAGTATTTAAATGAATTGCCCTTAAGCGGAAGTAATAACTAGAATTTCTTCAAAATATTCAATTTTATTTATATTTACCAGATTCGATAAAAGATGCGAAATATTATCAGCAGAAGAATTTATTTCTGCTTATACGAATCGACATCGTTTACTATAAAAAAAAATCCGGAAAATTTGTCTTGCTTATAGTATCCTTATTCTTTATTGTGCAGTTGCTTTTGAAGGAGATTAAAGCGTCCGAATATCACATACGCACGTGCTTGAAAAGAGTCTGTTTAATATGTTTTTCGAGAAATCTGCAACCGTACTTAACAGTTGTCAACTCACATTCACTTTTCCTAATATCATGCCTAAAGGCTTCTTCTTTTTCTTTTCTATTCTTTTTTTTTTCACTCTTTTTCGTTTTCTTTTTTCTTTTCCATTCTCTTTCATACTGCAAATTTAGTATGAAAACGAAGAAATGGTATACACTTGTTTTTTTTTTCGTATGGCTCTTCCTATACTTCGAATACATAGAAGATATGCAAAGAAAAGAAAAAAGAAAAATAGAAAACTCGTGATGCGGGTGTTGGGTGAAAGAAAGGAATTCGAAACCGATTGAAACACACTGTCGCACAGAAAAACTTTATTATTTTTATTTTTATGTTTATTTTATTTATTTTTCTTTGAATCCGTTCGCCGTCAAATAGCGATGCGAAATGCAGCTAAGAGATTCAAAAAGTTTGATACTTGCATACAAAAAGGAATTGAATATTGAAAAACTGCAAGGAAAACTGAGAGAAGATACCAGCCTGTAGGACAGCTCTCCATAACAAAGTGACTGAAGTCAAAAGTACACCTTTATAACACTGTACTTGGAATATATATGCAATTATAAAAATATTTTATGCTAACTTTGAATACAAAATTATTTTTATTTTTTCCATGGAATTCACTATATTTCATTTAAAATCTGAAAGCTTTAAAATCAGAGGCTTTTAAAAATATTTATTTTTGTAAACTCACAAACATCATTCTAAAAATGTATCTTTGTTGACAATGCATTATATGTCATAAGTTGTCAAGAAATTATAAGAGTTATTTAATAACTGAAAATGGAAACCATTATAAAATATGTAATACATTTTAAAATTAATAATGCAGAAAAATACAGCCATAAATGCCTTTATAGCATTCAGATTTTCTTCTTCGTTGGTGCAACAGCTACATGGTGGACTAAAACTGCCTGTCTGCTGGTAGATTTGAAGACAGTTTATGTTTACTTTTACGGAATTTGTTGTCAGCCCTAAGCCCAACTCTCAACAGTCATATTAGAGTGGAACTTACGATTTACATGAAGGTTATTGGCATTACTAAGATTTACATATTATTAGATTTCAACTATTTTAATCAAATGTCAAATGGTTTCCAAAATGTCCATGGCACCACCGGGACTCAAAACTGAAACCTGCGGCACCGTGCGCTGGTCACTCGGTCATCAGGTGCCGATGCACGTTCATTAGCTGAATTAAAAACGAAATCATTGCTATCATGAGATTCTAGTTTCGTATTTGTATCGAAATTTAATTTCAAATTCCACCTCACAATGAAAAATTAAAAATACACATTATTTTTGTTCTATGCAACACAAAATGCATGATGCAAAATTAAATACTTGAAAAAAATTATATATACTTTAAAGAAATACTGTGCACTTAATAAAATAAATATTAACAGTATTTAAATGAATTGCACTTGCATGGAAATAATAACACAAATTCCTTCCAAATATTCCATTTTATTTATTTTTACCAGATTTGATAAAAGATGCGAAATAATGCTTTCAGCTGTACGAGTCAGCATTGTTTACTATAAAAAATCCGGGAAATTTTTCTCACTGATAGTATTTTTATTTTTACAGTTGCTTTTGAAGGAGATTAAAGCGTCAGATATCACAATACGCACGTGCTTGAAAAGAGTCTGTTTAATACGTTTTTCGAGAAATCTGCAACCGCACTTAGCAGTTGTCAACACGCATTCACTTTTCCTAATATCACGCCTAAAGGCTTCTTCTTTTTTTTTCTTTTCTTTTTCTTTCACTCTCTTTCGTTTTCTTTGCATTCTCTTTCATACTATCAATTCGGTAGGAACGAAAAAAAAAGAAAAAAGGTATACATTTTTTTTTTTTTTTTTTTTTCGTATGCCTCTTCCTATACTTTGAATACACTCATAGAACAGATGTACAAAGAAAAGAATAAAAAAAAAAAAAGAAGAGAAATAAAACTCGTGATACGAGTGCTGGGTGAAAGAAAAGAATTCGAAACCGATTGAAACACTCTGTCGCACAGAAAACTATATTTATTTATTTTTATATTTATTTTATTTGTTTTTTTTCTTTGAATCCCTTCGCCTTCAAACAGCGATGCGAAATGCAGCTAAAGGATACAAAAGTTTGACACTTGCATACAAAAAGAAATTCGGAATATTGAAACTCCAAGGAAAATTAGAGAGAAGATCAGCTGAAGGACAGCATTCTATAACAAAGTGACTGAAGTCAAAAACAAACCTTTATAACACTGTACTTGGAATATACATGCAATTATAAAAAATGTTTTATGTTAACCTTAAAAGTAAAATGAGAATATCACAGGATTATTTTATTGTTTCCATGGATTTTGCTAAATTTCTTTTAAAAATCAAAAATCTTTGATGCGTATAAAAAAGCATATTTTTTTCTTTAATATAAATTATAATATTCTTCATTATAAAAAATTAACTTGCTAAAACATTAGAAGAGTTATTTAATAAGATATCATTGGATACCATTATAAAATTAATAATACAGAAACAATAGAGCCATAAATACCTTGCTACATTCAAATCTTTCTCATCATTGGCAAGAGCTTCATGGTGAGCTAAGGGCGTCTGCCTACTGGCAAATTTCGAGACAGGAGATGTTTTCTTTTTACTGGGTAGTGCTGCCAGCCAGAAGCCCAATATCTACAGTCATATAAGACTGAGAACTACTGCTTAAATCGAATTCCGAACCGCTGCAAACTTCCATAGACTCAAACCCGAAACCTGTGACACCGAGTACCAGAATACTAGCCACCCAACCATCAGTCTCCAAAGCTTATATTCATTTACAAAAATTAAAAACGAAATTATTTCTATCATGATATTTTCAATTGTATATTTATATCACACTTTATTTTCAAAATACAACTGTTGATTAAAAATTAAAGTTAAACATTCTTTTATTTCATGCAACTAAAAATAATGCAAAATTATATACTTAAAAAAGTTAAAATACTTAATATAAAGTTAAAGTTAAATAAAGTTAAAAGTTAAATACTTATAAAAGTTAAAAGCAATTTAGAGAAAAAAATATGTATTTAATAAAAGAAATATTAACAGTATTTAAGTGAATTGCACTTAAATGGAATTTCTTCGAAATATTCAATTTTATTTACGTTTACTAGATATGATAAAAGATGCGAAATATTACTAAGCAGAAGAATATCTTTCTGCTACACGAGTCGACATTGTTTATTATACAAAAACCCGGAAAATATTTCGCTCATAGTATTCTTTTTTGTACTGTTGCTTTTTCAGGAGATTAAAGCGTCAGGTATCACAATACACACGTGCTTGAAAAGAGTCTGTTCAGTACGTTTTTCGAGAAATCTGCAACCGCACTTAACAGTTGTCAACTCGCATTCACTTTCCTAATATTATGCCTAAAGGCTTCTTCTTTTTTTTTTTTTTCTTTTTTTCGTTTTCTTTCCATTCTCTTTCATACTATTAATTCAGCATGAACGAAAAAAGAAGAAAAGGTATACATTTTCTTTTTTTTTTTTTTTCGTATACCTCTTTCTATACTTTGAATACACTCTTAGAAGAAGATGTACAAAGAAAAGAAAAAAAAAAAAAAAGGAAAAAGAAATAAATAAAACTCGTAAGGCGGGTGTTAGGTGAAAGAAAAAATTCGAAACCGATTGAAACACTCTGTCGCACAGAAAAACTTTATTTATTTATTTGTATATCTATTTTACTTTTAGTTTTTGCATCCGTTCGCCGTCAAATAGCGATGCGAAATGCAGCTAAAAAGATTCAAAAGTTTGACACTTGCATTCAAAAAGAAATTCGGAATATTGAAACTCCAAGGAAGATTGGGGAAAATACCAGCCTGAAGGACAGCTTTCCATAACAAAGGGACTGAAGTCAAAAGTACACCTTTTTAACGCTACACTTGGAATATATATGCAATTATAACTTTAAATGTAAAATAGGTGCATCAAAAATAATTTTTTATTTCAGTTGGATTTTATTAGATTTCATTTAAAATCAGAAAGTATAAGATGCTTATAAAAACCATATTTATTTTCTTTCATGAACACATATTCATACATGTACACATATTTATTTTCTTACATGCAATAATAAAAATATTTTCTACTAACTTTTAATGTAAAATAAGTGTATCAGCTTATAAAAAAATATAAGTAATGCTTACGGAAAAAACACATTTATTTTCTTAAAGGTATAGACATCATGCAAACATGCATATTTCTTTCTTATCAAATTATCATATCAATTCTTACCTTGCTAAAAAGTTAAAATAATTATTTAATAAGAAATCAATGGATACCATTATGAAATATATAATGCATTATAAAATAATTAATGCAGAAAAATACAGTCATATATGTTTTATAACATTCATATCTTCTTCTTCATTGGTGC
The DNA here is from genome assembly GCA_021605095.1 of Caerostris extrusa. Taxonomy (NCBI): domain Eukaryota; kingdom Metazoa; phylum Arthropoda; class Arachnida; order Araneae; family Araneidae; genus Caerostris; species Caerostris extrusa. The sequence continues at coordinate 172,470 of BPLR01007329.1, forward strand.
AACAGCACATAGTGGGCTCAGGGTCTGACAGATTTGGCCTACTGACAAATTCTAGACAGAGGATATTTTCTTTTTATCAGCCCGAAGCCCAACGTTCGACAGTCATATTAGACCGGGATCTATGGGTTTACATGACGGTTACTGGCATTACTAAGGTTTACATGACATTATTACAGTTTGACATATTTTATAACCACTATAAACAACCATGCCAAGCGCTAGAAATCGAACCCAAAACCTGTGCATCGAGAGCTAGTTACTCGGTCATCAGGATCCGTAACATTTAAATAATTCTAGAAAAACTATAGATAAAGCAGATACACACACATATACACTGAAGTGACAAAAGTCATGGGATACCTCTTAATATAGTGTCGGCCCTCCTTTCGCTCGGCGAAGTGCAGCAACTCGACGTGGCATGGACTCAACAAGTCGTTGGAAGTCTTCTGCAGGAATATTGAGCCATGCTGTCTCGATAGACGTCCATAATTGTGAAAGCGTTGATGGTTCAGGATTTTGGGCACTAACAGACCTCTCGATGATGTCCCATAAATGCTCGATGGGATTCATGTCGGGCGATCTAGGTGGCCAGATCATTCGTTGGAATTGTCCAGAATGTTCTTCAAACCAATCGCGAATAGTTGTGGCCCGGTGACAGGGCGCATTGTCATCCATAAAAATCCCATCGTTGTTTGGGTACATGAAGTCCTTGAGGGCTGTGATCTCCAAGTAGCTGAACATAAGCATTGTCATCCATAAAACTTCAGTGTATATATACATATATATATATATATATATATATAATATGATTACAAAATTAGAATCTTTTAATTACTATATAATATTAGAAAAATATCTATAGAATTACTTACCTATATATATAATATATATATATATATATTTATAATGTGATTACAAAATTAGAATCTTTTAATTACTTACAACATTAGAAAAATATCTGTACTTACCTATCAGATAATAATATATTTTTAGCTTCATGAAATATATTTATAAAATTTAGTCGAAAATAATATATATGTATATATATATATATATATATATTATTTTCGATATATATATATATATATATATATATATATAATACAATCCATCTGCACCCTCACAGTTTTAGAACCTCTAGAATACTATATTAATACTTTTAAGTCACCTTCACTTCATTCGAATGCTTTTACGGTCCATCATATTGTCGCACGCCTACCATCTTTATAATTAGCAGAAGGGGATAAAAGCAGTTTGACGAATATGTCCTTTCATCCCACCTTATCATCGACGAATAATTCTACGTCGATTTTTCATGGTAGAAATATTCTGTGATAAAATGGAATCATTGAAATCTTTACAGAAATATTTTTATATTAAGTTGTATATTGATTTTTTTTTATTATGGTACAGCATTTTTTATTATAGGGCAATTCTTTATAAATTATTTAAATGCAGGAATTATTGAAAGATTTAAAAAATAAATTATAAAATTGACTATTATTTATAAACACTTTAATTAGAATACAGATGATTACTGAGAGTAAAAGTTAAATAATAAATAACAGAATTTATTCAAAATAATTAATTATTATTAGTAATAATTAATAAGTTTTTTTTTAATTAAACGATTGCCAAAAGAAAGGAGCAAATTATAATAATCTGGGCCTATATACAGGTTACGCATGAAGTTCTTTAATAATTAAAAAAAAAATTAAAAACTATTTTATTAGCTCGTGAAAGCAATAAAAATACAAACAAACTAACAAGAAGCATTGAAAGTGACCTAGGTCTACTCTCCCAAATAATACCTAACATAACAATATATATTTTATGGGTAAACAATATATATAAATATATATATACATATAATATTCATTTATTATATTATTTAATTTATTTTTTATTGTTCTTAATTCCAGAAATCTTCCACAATGTAAACATCCCCCCCAAAAAAAAAAAAAAAATATTTTAATTTAACTGAAAATAAGATTTAGCCTTATGACTTTGATCATACTATTATATTTATAATTTCATTTTATATACCAATTTTTATCATATTATTGTTATTAATATCATTATTTATTTATTAATTTTAATAACAGGTTTACTTTTGGATAAGACCGAGTTTTTAACTTTTAACCTTTTGAAACCTCATGTGAATATCTGATTTTATATAACTTATTCCATTTTTAATCGCAATGCATTTTACCTATACAGAAATAATACGTACAACAATCCAAAAGAAACTTTCAAACTTCCAATATATAAATATATATGCAGAGATGCGTGTACCTAGCTTCTGTTACCTAAGTTGTCAATTTGAACGACAACATGACAAGTCGGCTTTTGCATCTTAAATACTAGCTATGTATTTTCTTTCCGTCTTTCCTCTTTTCCTGGAATTCCTTGAAGAGGAGAATGCAACTTTTCCTTTTTTTTTTTTTTTTTTTTATTAGTACTCATATTTTCTTGCGAATCAATTTTTTAGCTTTGAAATAATAAATTGAAAGCACTGAAATTCCAAAGAGATGTCACAATACGTTTTTTTCATTTGTGTATATTTTAAAGTATTTATAATAACTAGAAATTTTAATTAGTTAGTTCTAATAAGTAATACTGAGAATTTCTAATAAAAATGTATAAAAGTCTGATGAAATATAAGAAAAACCTAATCATTTTATTATATGATTAGATCAAAACATATTGTTATTAACTATGGAAAATTTATTACTTATTTATTTATTTATAAATTAGTTGTTGTCTCATAAAAATAAGAATAAAGTGTAATATGTCTGATGGCCGTGTGACTGGCATTTGGTGCCACAAGTTTCGGGTTCTAGTCCCGGTGGTGCCATGGATGTTTATAGTGGTTCGGAATCAACTTTTAGTCGTAGGTCCTGATATAATATGATTGCAGAGCGTTGAGTTTGACGTCCCTAATCCGTAAAAGAGGAAACATCTCATACCTTGAAATCTGCAAGTAGGCAGACGGCCTTCACCCACTATGGGGCTGTTGCGCCAATGAAGAATAATAATATTTTACGTAAACATTTTAATATTAATTTTAATATATTTCAGTTGTTGTATTGGAATTATATAAATTAACAGGGTAAATTCTTGATAAATGCATTATGCAAAATGATATAAAACTATATGGTTGTATATAAAGATTATTTTTATTTCTAAGCTGATTATATATTTAAATTATGGAAACAACTCGGTATTGGTATTATACTCGGTATATCTTGTTTGCATTTGTTTTGAATTCAAATAAAATAAATTTTGAAATTCAAGTTTTCAAATAAGCTTAATTTTACTGAAGATCATACCTGAATGGTTACTTATGTCCAATGCAAAATATATTTAAAAAATGTCGATAGCTTTATATTACGTAAGGTAGTAATGGTTCAGTTTCAGTGCATAAAATGGCTAATTTCGTTGGCTACATATCATTACTTAAGTGGCTACATACTCATTGGCTATATATATTTTTACTACATATAATGATGAAATTTTTTTTTAACACCCGTGCATTTTATATTAGCAGGAGAATATATCAAAAGTCTTTCGAAATAACTCCTGATAGAATTTTGCTTAATCTAAAGGATAACGAACAGCTGTCTTTCTCTTACACAAAATTGCAAATTAATGTAATAAATTACATATATATATATAATTATATAACCTTTTAAAAGAGAATTTTGAAAAAAATATAATAATTTGCTCTAATAATCTTCGCACATTGGATAATGTTTTACAACTTGAAATTACCCAGATGTTCAAAATATATAGATGAACAATATAAAAGAATACAAAGTACAGAATGTACTTGATATCTATTCGTTGACCACTTATTAATGTAAAAGTGTCACTTAATACTTTCAGGAAAGTACTCTGATAAGACTCTTAATTCCTCAATGAAACAATATCCTAATAAAATGTCTAAATGGATCATAAACATAATCATGTAATTTAAGATATTTTTTTTTTTTACCTTTTAAGGAAAAATCTATGTCCTAATTGTCTTCGAGAATTATCTTATTATTTTTTTCTTGTTAAAACATAAAAGGGGATCTTAATTAATATGGATATTAAATAAACATAATGTTTTTACACATTAAGATGCTAATAAAGCAACTGGACCATTATCTGAATTTTTCGATAATTTCCCACTAAAGCGTAATTGAAATACGTCTAGATAATAGGAAAAAAAATATTCGTTTATTGAATAATAATTTAATTAATTTTTTTTTCTTTCTTAATCTTTAGAATGCCATCATAAGAGCTATATATTAAAACTGAATTATTTAACAGAACTGCTATTAAGTTTTAAAACTATTTATTTATAATCTATTATAGAATAAATTTAATTAACATTTCAATAATCAATATTTAAAACGGGTTTAATTGAACTATGTAATTTAAACCAATATATGGAAAATTAAGCAGCTTTTATTACAACACATTCTATAGGTTTTGTAATATTTAATTGAATGAACATTATTATAATTTATCAAATGTTTCCAGCCGTTTGGATATAATATAATAAATGATCTGTTTATATTTAAATCAGTAATTACTTACAAGGTTTTCCATGATGTGAACTTTTAAATCCTTTAAATAACATAAAACTTTCATGAAACTAGCTTCGAATCATTAATATTAATTAAATAGCTTATTATTGCCATTATGCATTAAAACAGTTATGTAAATATTTGTAATGAAACATTATTTGAAGTAATCCATTTATATTCATAAATTTGTGAAATGAATATAAAAGTCCTTTGTATAAGAATAAATAGCTGAAAATACTAATCATTATAAAAATAAATTGCTGAAATATGATGAAATCGATGTATAGAGGTATCAATAATTTGTTGTTTGAATAGCATTATTGTATGTAATGAATGATTAAATATACGTGAAACTTTCCATTGATATCAACATAATATTAAATTGCACTTTAATTAACAACTTGCATATTAAAGTTCCTTCATTTTCTGTGGAAAAAAAGGCTTTCATCTTTGTGGAAAGAATACAACACGGAAAACATGTTTTATCAATAAGAAAGTATTTAATGAAATGTTTGGAAAATATATTATTTAAGATACTTAGGCATCATAAAATAGATACATAGCTTCTGTAGTAAATTTAATTAATGTTAATTTTTATTTTATGTTGAAAAGATCAGATGTCACTATAGCTCAAGAGTAAAATTTAGTGCCGGATATGTGTGTGGTCTTTATTCAGTTTGTTTCAGGGTGGAACTGAATTACTTCTTTAAATAATAGAAGTTTAGATGTTTAGCTGTCATTTATTATTTATTAAGACAGCACTGCACAACTACAACAAATAGCACACGGAACAAATTTATATAAAAGTATTTACAAAATCATGCACCCACCCTACTGCCTGGAATTCTTCTCTCAACACCGCACACCCCATTTTCACTTTTTCCCTCTCCCATTATCGGTTCTAAATTCTAACGGGCGAAAAAAAAAGCGTGCTAAGTAGAAAGTCTAATGTAAGGATTAACCCATCCCTGACAGGTTGAACTGAAAAAATTTGTGCTCATTGCTTTACAATGCTCTTTATTATAAAATACCAAATTAAAAATGTATTTTATTCAATACGGGGCAATGAAATTTGAACAAACATCCCATGCAACAAAAAAAAAATTGTTAATACATCAGCATTTTCCCTTCATTATTACTGGCCTTTTTCATGTAGGAATTTTTTTCTTCTAATGTAGCTGGCAAATAGACCGTGATCTTTCGCCATAAGGGCTGCACCGATGTTACTCACTTTGCATTACCCAGGGGTGCGTGTAACTTGATGGTAATCCACGGACGCGGAGTAACAATGCCCCCGCAGCGCTCTACGATCATATTAGGACTGGGACCTACAGCTTAAAGTGGATTCCGAACCACTACAACACCCATGGGCAAAGCCGGGATTTGAACCCGATACCTGTGGTACCGAACGCCAGAGCGCTAGCCATTCGGCCATCAGGCCCCTTTTTCATGTAGGATAAATGACAAATTGTTTCATTTCCTTTATGTTCGTTAATATATTTCATGCTAGTTTTTCGTTATTAATTATATTGAGGGCCTGATGAGCGAGCGACTAACGGTACCACAGGTTTCGAGTTCGAATCCCTGTATTGCCATTGATGTTTGCAAATGCTCGGAATACAATTTAAACCATAAGCCCCAGTCTAATATGACTGTTGATTGTTGGGTGTATGACTGACAACCCTATCCCGTAAAAAGAAAACGTCTCACATTTCGGAATCTGTCATTAAGCAGACAGCCTTGGCTCATCATGAGGCTGTTGCGCCACTGAATAAGATGAATAAGAATATGGAAATGATATAAAACTATAATATAACTATAACTATAAAGTGCCAACGGCCATACCATGCTGAATATACCGGTTCTCGTTAGATCACCGAAGTCAAGCATCATTGGGCGCGGTCAGTACTTGGGTGGGTGACCACCTGGGAACACCGCGTGCCGTTGGCATTCACAAATTTGGGACCTGAAGGGTCGAGTGTAGCGCTCTGGCACTCGGTACCACAGGTTTCGGGTTCGAATCCTGGCGGTGCCATGGATGTTTGTAGTGGTTCGGAATCCACTTTAAGCCATAGGTGCCGGTCTCCCATGACTGTAAGAACGTCACGCAGCCAAAGTCAAACTTCTACCTACGGGTGCTCCATCAAAACAGAAGCTGCTTCCTTCCCCTTCAATCATGAGTACGTATGGGCTCGTGGGCTTGGAAACCAAGTGGGATAAGAAACAACAAACATAACTATAAAGTTGTATCATAAAAATTGTTTTTATTTCTAAGCTGCATATAATTTTAAAATGTGGAAATAACTCAGAATTCATAGAATTGTTTTTTTTTAAATTTAAACAACACAAAAAAAAAAAAAAAAGTTTCCGAATATGATCAACTGTACTGAAAATTATGCATAAATGGTTGCTTTTTTTCCAATACATATGATAAAAAAATTTCGATAGAGTGCTATTCCGTAAAACAGTAATGGTTCAGTTTCAGTTACCAAAAGGGTTAATTTCGTTGCCTACATATAATTACCGAAAAACATTTTTAGCGCAAACTTGCGTTTTAGATTATAAGGCAAAGATGGCAAAATAATCTTCCAGAATTTCGTCTGATAGAGTTTTGTTTAATCTAGAAGATAACTTAAAGCTGTCTTTCTCTTATACAAATTACGGTTTAGTGTAATAAATTACTTATAATTTTATATAACCTTTTAAAAAGAATTTCTAGAATGTTTTACAACCCGAAATTAACCAGATGTTCAAAATATATGGGTGAACAAACAGATAGATGAACAATATGAAAGAATTCAAAGAACAGAATGTACTTGAAATCTATTCGCCGCCCACTTATTAATGAAAAGTGTAACTTAAAATATCCAAGAAAGTACATTAATAAGACTCTTAATTTCTCTATGAAACAAAAATCCTAATAAAATGTCTAAATGGATCATAAATATAATCATGTAATTTAAGATATTTTTTTTACCTTTTTAAATAAAAATCTATATCCTAATTGTCTTCGAGAATTATCTTATTATTTTTTTTTTCCTTGTTAAGACATAAAAAGTGGTTCTTAATTAATATGGATATTAAATAAACATAATGTTTTGACTCATTAAGATGCTAATAAAGCAATTGACCTTTATCTGAATTTTTCGATAATTTCCCACTAAAGCGTAATTGAAATACGTATAGATAATGAAAAATATTCGTTTAATTGAATAATAATTTAATTAATTATTGTTTTATTTTTCTTTTTTATATTTAGATTGTCATCTTATGAGTTATATATCTAGAATTAACTATTTAACAGAATTGAGCTAAGTTGCAAAACTATTTATTTATAATCATTTTTAGAATAAATTTAATTAACATTTCAATGATTAATATTTAAAGCGCATTTAATTGAACTATGTAATTTAAATCCAATATATGGAAAATTAAGCCGCTTTTATTACAACACATTCTATAGGTTTTGTAATATTTAATTGAATGAATGTTATTATAATTTATCAAATGTTTCCAGCCGTTTGAATATAATATAATAAATGATTTGTTTATATTTAATCAGTAATTACTTACCAGATTTTCCATGATGTGAACTTTTAAATCCTTTAAATAACATAAAACTTTCACGAAACTAGCTTCGAATCATTAATATTAATTAAATAGCTTATTAGTGCCATTATGCATTAAAACAGTTATGTAAATATTTGTAATGAAACATTATTTGAAGTAATTCATTTCTATTCATAAATTTGTAAAATTAATATCAAAAGTTATTAGTATACGAATAAATAGCTGAAAATACTAATCATTATAGGAATAAATAGTTGAAATGTGATTAAATCGATGTAAAAAGGATGAATAAAAAGAGTTATTTGAATCGCATTACTGTATGAAATGAATAATTAAATATATGTGAAATTTTACATTGATATCAGCATAATATTAAACTGCATATTAATTATCAACTTGTATATTAAAGTTCCTTCATTTTCTGTGGAAAAAGAAGTCATTCATTCATTGATGAAAGAATACGACATGGAAAACATGTTTTGTCAATAAGATAGTATTCATTAAACTATTTGGAAAATATATTATTTAAGATTGTCAGGTATCATAAAATATATACATAGCCTTTATAGTAAATTTAATTAATATTAATTTGCTGTGTCATGTTAAAAAAGGCCAGATGTTTCTAAATTCAACGGGTGAATGTTAAGACCGGATATGCTTGTGGTCTGGATTCAATGTCGTTTCAGAGTAAAATTGAATTATTTCTTTAAATAATATAAGTGACGTGCAGCGGTCATATTTATTAAAATTGCTAAGGCAGCACCAGCACAACTGCAACACATTGAAATACAACACACTTAAATATATTAACATTTTAATACATAACACATGAAACAAAATTGTATATTGAAAATAAAATACAAAAATAATAAAATAAATAAAAATGTGAAAAAAAAAATATATTAAAAGATTAAATGAAAATTACGAATACCATAAGAACAAATTACGGCGAAAAAGCTAGTATGAATATTTGAAATAAATAAAAATTAAATACTCTAATAAAATATTTGTAGGATTTTTTATGAGAAAAATTTAAAAAAATATTGCTTCATTATAAAAATAACGAGTTACAAAAAACTGAATTATTTACTAATATTTTAAATCATAAATAATTAAAAAGGTACTTAGTATTAATTACATGATAATTTGAAATAATACTTAATAGCTATCACATTATTTCATTTTAATCCGATATAAATTAAAAATTATCTGATGAAATGAATGAAAAATTAAATTATTAATTTTTTTATTCAATCCCTTTTACAAAAAACGTTTAAAAAGTCCTTAGGCATATTTCTAATAATTTATTTAAAACAAGATTTATTAAACCACATATGCAAAAAAAATTCTCTCACATCAATTAGCAATAAATAAACGGTAAATAAAAGTAAACTTTCACTTTTTTGCTTCTTCTATATAAATTAAAAAAACAATAAAACTGTCTCATATCAAAGCTCATTAGTTAATTTGGTATAGTTTTAAATGAATAGCAAAATTCATTGTTAGTTATTTGATGTTATTGGCTAAGTAAATTTAAGATGCCTGCAAAAAATGACGTAAATTTATTGGGCAGTGTTATAAAAGATTTAAAGCATTCAATACTATTTTAATAATAGGAAGAGGATCATCCTATTATATGGATTTTAAATGGTACAATTGCGATAAAATAATAAAAATATATAATTATTATTATTGAAATAAACAATTACTAATTATTTTTATTGTTTATAAATGTTTTTCAATGAAATCAAGCAATATTTTATAACTTTAGGTAGGCAAAAATATTATTCATTTAATGAATGAAATTATTGTAAAATTCTATACGGTCCCTTTACTTGAATTTTAAATGTTATGGGAATTTTCTAACTTTCTAATATTGGTGAGTATAGTATTTTTTTTAAAAGCTGAATTAATAACACTAAAAAATTCCGTTTACCGTAATGTAAACATTTCGGGTTAGCAGTTAATTACTGTGTTAATTAATTTTGTTAATCTCTTCATTAGTTATATGTCGATTTCACTTATCTGAAGATGTAATGATGATTACGAAGTAATTTCAATGTAACACATTTTTTTGGGCCGACCGTTTTTTTTTTTCCTTTTAATTATCATTATCCCACTTGGTAGACAGCAAACATTCAGACCAAGTCCAAGAACCCGTATGATCTCATGGAGGGATGGAAGGGCGGGGCAGCTTCTGTTGTGAAGCAACACCAGTAAGTAGAAGTCTAACTTGGCTTCGTGCGCAGAAGATGGAAAGCAGTGCCTTCTGGGAGGATTTTTAAGGGAACTACCCCGCATTAGTTTATCGTATAGGAAAAAACCAGTAAAACTTCCCTCCCCTCCCCAGGTAATCCGATAAACGAATCAAAATGCTGAACATCACAAATGCCATAGAGTCTTATCAATTTCTGTAACAGTGTCTACAACAGAGATGGGCGAACTTTTTCGGTCGCGGGCCAAAAATCGGAAAAAAAGTTCGGCGGGCCAAGATAAATTTTTCTAAAATTTTAAGAACAATACACAAGTACTACAAATTAAACATGTTAATGAGATGAATGAAATTGTGATTTCATTTTTAAAAGTTCCTTATAGTGAGGTTCCAAGCGACATGTTCTGATTCTAAGGAACAAGGCTAAATGCCCATCTGTCAGTCTACTTCTGAAATATTTCTTTCTAAGATTCATAGTTAAAAACTCTTGTTCACATATATCAGATGAAGCAAACATAGCACTGATTTTCTGGTTGTGATATATTAAAATTGGGAAACTTACTTTCGATAAGGATTTGGAATTTGTTGGCGTCAATCTACAGCTATAACTAACAAAGAACTTCCGCTTTTAACACTTTACCGATTGAAAGCTGTCTGTGCTTGCTATTTCAGTCGATTTATATTTTTAGAACAAAAATAGAGAAAGTAAAAAGATCATCAGTCCTTTCAAAAAATGAAGAAAAAAATATTTAATCAAATTAGAAAAGGATATGGATATATAATATATAAATATATATTTATTTTATTTTGTCTCGGACCGGCAAATTAAAATTCTACCCGCGGGCCGTAGTTTGCCCATTTAACGGGTCTACAACAAGGCCGCCAGCGGAATAAACCTCCTCCCTAATGCTCACCAGCGGCACGCCTTTCCACTAAGCCATGAGTGGGGCAGGCCGAATGTACATCTCAAATATCTTATAAATGGGAGAAAATTTCACATTTTTATTTCCATATTTGGATTCAACAATCAAAAATTTGTAATTTATAGCTATTTTAATATCAGAGAAAAAAATGTCATGGAAATTTGTTCTGCTGTGGTCATAGGGATTTCTGTTCGTGTGAAAAACTGGAGAATCATTCCATAATGCAGCTACTTTTCCTCTTGATGCCTGATCAGAATGTTCACAGAAATATAATACACAAATTTAACATATGCAAGATAATCAATTATTTATCTCAAAAGAATAACTAAACAATTAATCAAGTTTCTCAATTCTCGTTCATTGATTTTAAACAACATTATTTTTTAATTCATTTTCCATAGACTGAACGTTACTAATATTTAAATAGAATGCCGTACTATATATTCAAAACATGTTTATATTCTTTCTATTCTGTATACATTTCTTTTCCTTCAGTTTGATGTTAATTGAAAATTATGTCATTTTTTTTTCCTTTATCAGAATACAGTGTACTCCTGTGATTTCATAATTGGAAGTTTTGCTTTCCGCATTCATTTTTTTCATATTATTTTTCCACTCTCAAATTTTAAACTGCTAGAGGCTACATAGTCCTGGTTAATAGGGTGTGATGTTGTAAAGAATAGTTAAAAGTTTAGTAAAAGGAAATTAATGGCACATAAAAAGTGTTTTTCTTTTTCCTGAATAATTATTAAAAAGTCTATAGAAACTTTTCTTTCTAATTAAGAAAAAAAAATATTTACTTGAGACTATGATATAGATCTTTATTTTAAGCAGATTTTCTGCCTTTTTATATTTATGTATGTTTTCATGGAATCAATCTCTTATGTAAATGAGGGTATTATTTTATATGAAAATTTCAAAACTGCAATTGAGTAAAACAGAAAAAGGGTCATTACACTGTACAGTCAAACCGCAGTCTATAATTTTTTCATTTTATATCCTTACATGATTAGCATAATCGCTGTTGCAAATAATTCAATATAAACTTATCAGAGAAATACAGCTAATATAAACAATCAAAATAAATAAATAATACGAATCATTTAAAGAATACAATAAACTGAAAAGAACTAAAAATAAAAATTGAGAACAGCATTAAAAGAAATTATCGTCAATAGTCAGCAAACTAGCATTAGAAAATTTCATTCAAGATTTTACGGACATTTCTTTTTTAAACATAAATTATTTACCTAACAAAAGTACAAAACGAATCATACTGGCTAGGGACAAACAAATCATAACAGACTAATAGGTAAAATGTGAAAAAAATATATAAATAAAAATATTTTTATTAGTTTAAGAGTATTACCAAAAATATTCTTAAAATCTATAAACCTATTGTAAATAGACGAATTGTTGAAGGGGGAAAATGATAAAAACATTAATTGCAGTTGGACAATGCTTCATTAATCAAATTGCATTCACCAATTTGTTCCAAAACTATGAGATTATCTATGGAGATTGGTTTTTTAACAATGAATTCCCATTGAAAATAACATATTCTGGATTCGGCATGAACAGATCACGGCCAAAGTCAACATATTTCCATATAATGAGGTAGCATATTCTTATTACTTACACCTCAATACTTTCCATATTACTTAACATATTTCCAACCTCAACATATTTCCATCTTACTTAAAAATATAATTGGTCATTTTTTGCTAAAAATAATTTTTACTTTAAAATTGTGGTAAAATAATAGCTGAAGCGTATTGTGATTAATACATATTTGTCAACAAACAATATTAAGTATAAGTATTTTAAAAATAAATAAAATAACTAAATCGTGAAGTAAAAATTACTTGACTAATGAGCTTTGAGCTTGGTTGTTACAAAAAATTGAAACAAATACAAATATACTTATTAAACTTATATAATTCCACGCATCAAATTATGTATGTATTTTTACTATATTATATTAAATATATATATATATATTTTATTGTAATCTTGATGGTTGTAACCCATACAATTCGTTAAATCCCTATTCTTAATTGAATAATTATATAAATCATTTGAATAAAGAAGAAAACTAGTCTACAATTTTCTTGGCCAATTAAGTAATTTCATAAAGTTAGTCCTTCAAAACCTTCCTATCTGTCGAAAATTTAAAACTGCAATATTAAACTGAATTGTTATTAGTCGTCCAATTGGCGGTTAGTAAATTTATAATTCCAATTATTACCGAGCTGCATTAAAAATGTTGCTCGTTCGTTCCTTTGAAGTTGGCAAAATCTTTTTCTTTTCTTGTAATTAACTTTCCTTTGTAAACAAGTCACGTGGGGGAAGAGGAACGGCTGTTAAAACTCACACCCTTGGTGATGTAGACTGCAACTTCTTTTTTTCTTTCTGAAATGTAATGAAGAATAATTTAAGCGCACAGATAATTTGTACAACGGCATAAAAATAACTTATGCATGATAAAAAAATGTAAAATGTTCTAATAAATATTGTATTACACGAACAAACAAGCATTTTTAGTTCTGCTGAAATATGCTTTCTCTAATTATTATTTTCTCCAATAAATTATGTACTAGATTCTTTTATTTATCTTCTATTAAGTTGTAAGTTAAAGAAAATTTTGATGTTAGTGTACGAAAATAAACTATTTTATCTGTATCGTTTTAACAAAAAAAAAAAAAAAAGAAAATTGTGAGTATAAAATTACTTGAAAATAATTCAATTTAATTGAAGTTTTTAGAAGAACAGCAGAAGGCAATATTTAAAAATGCTTTAGATATGTTAATTTTTGGGTTTAATACTTCATTTTAGATTCATGGAATATTTATTAGCGAATCAAAAAATAATTTGTTTGGAAATAATCGGAGTTTAACAATTTATGCGTTTTAAAGCGATTTATGCAATTTAAAGCGTTTATTAAATATTGGAAAGTTTATGAATTGTAAGTGTTAAGTTTTCTTGCAGAAACTAATATTTTCTTAATTTTAATTTGTTCTATTAAAGTCTCTAATCAGTTGAAGTAGAAATTCCGCAAGTAAAATGCACCCGATTATTTTTGTATATTTTCCCTTAACTCTTATAGAAAAATGGAAATAATTTATTTTTATCTTTTCAGGACTCAGAAATACATACTCCAATTTTAATAAATTTATAATTAACAATTTACACAGTAGTTCGTTTATTTTCATTATATCTATGTTTTCCATAGAATATGTATATTAAAAGCGATATTGCCTTATTATCTTATAGTAATACTTCAAATAAAATAACTTACAGTAAAAAATAGAATTTGGATATCCAAAAATAAAAGATAATTTTCTGAAATGGAACAAGACAAAAATCACTAAATTTTTACTTTATAAGAAGAAATGCAAATAAATTTTTATGTATTATGGTATATATATATATATATATAAAGGAATAACTAAAACAAGCATCAAAACAAATCATAAAATTGCATTTATTTGCATATATTTTGCCCTTAATCCACAAAATTGTTTGAATCCCTACTCTTGACTAAATAACAATATAAATCATTTGAATGAAGGTGAAAACCAGCTGTCTGAAAATTTCTTAGCCAATTACGTAATTTCACAAAGTCAGTCCCTCAAAACCTTATCACTGTTAAAAATCTCAAACTGCAATATCAAACTGAATTGTTATCAGTCATCTAATTGGTGGTTAGTAAATTTATAATTCCAATTATCACGCAGCTGCATTAAAAATTTTGCTCGTTCGTTCCTTTGAAGTCGACAGAATCTTTTTCTTTTCTTGTAATTAACTTTCCTTTGTAAACAAGTCACGTGGGGTAAAAGGAACGGCTGTTAAAACTCACACCCTTGGTGATGTAGACTGCAACTTCCTTTTCTTCCTGAAATGTAATGAAGAATAATTTAAGCACTCAGATAAGTTGTACGGCATAAAAATAACTTATGCATGATCAAAAATGCAAAATGCTCTAATAAATATTGTATTACACGAACATACACGCATTCTTAGTTCTGTTGAAATATTTTTCTCTAATTAATATTATTCCCCAATAAATTATGTACTAGATTCTTTTTATTTTTCTATTAAGTAGTAAATTAAAGAAAATTTAGCTGTTAGTGTACCAAAATATACTTTGTAGAGTACTTTTAAATTGTTAGAGATCTATAAAGTTATAATAAAAGAAGAAAATTATGAATATAAAGTTACTTAAAAGTAATGAAATTTATTTGAAGACTTTAAAGGAACAACAGAAGAAAATATTTAAAAATGTATAATATATCTTAATTTTTGGGTTTAATACTTCATTTTAGATTCATGGAAAATTTATTACCTAAATGAAAAAAATTATTTGTTTGGAAATATTCAAAGAGTTTTTAGTAATTTATAAAACTATGAACAAAATAATTAAAACTGTGTTAAATAACAAAAATTGAGTGTTTATTGGAATGCATTTTCTTACCATGAATATTAGAAAGTTTATGAATATTAAGTGTTAAGTTTTCTTGTAGAAACCAGTCATTTCTTGATTTTAATTTGTTCTATTAAAGTCTCTAATCAGTTAAGATAAAAATCCGCAATTAAAAGGCACAATATTATTTTTTTTATTTATTTTGTAGATTTTCCCTAAGCTCTCATGGAAAGATGGAAATAATTTATTTTGATGTTTTCGGTATATAGAAATAATATAAATTTAATTTAAAGTAATTTCAATAAGTTTAATATTAAAAACGTATACAGTTGTTTATTGTCTTTTATTATAACTATGCTCTTCATAGAATTCATATATATTAAAATGTGATATTGCCTACTTATCTTATATAGTAATACTCCAAATAATATAACATACAGCAGAAATAGAATTTGGATATCAAAAACTAAAAGATAATTTTTTGAAATGAAAAAAAACGAAAATCACTAATATGTAAATAAATGTAATATAGAAAGAAATACGAATTAATTTTTTATGTATTATATTATATATATACATATATATATATATATATATATAAAAGGGAATAAAATAACTGAAAAAAAGCATCAGAAGAAATCATTATAATGCATTTAATTGCATATTTTGCTTTTTACCATAAAATGGTTTTTGAATCCGTATGACTAAAAAATAATATAAATCATTTGAATAAGGGAGAAACCAGCTAGGTCTAAAAATCTTCACACAGAAATTAACTCAAAAAAAATCAGTCCATCAAAACCTTTCTCACTCTTGAAAAAAAACTGCAATATTAAACTGAATTGTTGTTAGTCGTCAATTGGTGGTTAGAGAAATTTATAATTCAAAGAAGTAAAATTATCACCCAGCTGCATTAAAAATGTTGCTTGTTCCTTTTTAAGTTGGTAGAATTTTCGGACGACTTGCAATTAACTTTCCTTTGTAAACTGGAAGTACGTGGGGAAGAAGGAACGGCTGCTAAAACTCACACCCTTGGTGATCAGACTGCCAGGCTTCAACTTTTCTTCCTGAAATGTAATGAAGAATAATTTACAGCACAGATAATTTGCCCACGGCATAAAAATAACTTATGCATGATCAAAAAGAAAAGACGGAGCTAATAAATATCAGACTTTCTCGTTCATACATTCATTTTTAAGTCTATTTGAAATATTTTTTCTCTAATTAATATTTTTCTCTAATAAATTATGCATTCTTTTCATTTATCTTCTATTAAGTTGTAAATTAAAAAAATTTACTGTTAGTGTACCAAAATAAACTTTGTAGAGTATTTTTAAACCGCAACAGATCTACTATAACGTTTTAATAAAAAAATAAAATTTTGAATATAAATGTTGAAAAATTATTTGAAAATAATGAAATGTATTAGAAGATTTTAAAAGAACAACAGAAGAAATATTTAAAAATGTATAATGCATCTTAATTTTTGTGGTTTAATACTTCATTTAGATTCGTGGAAAATTATTATTACCGAAATGAAAAAATAGTTTGTTTGGAAATATTCAAAGAGTTTAGCCAATTATATGAAATTCTGAACAAAATAATGAAAACTTTGCTAAATACTGAAAATACAGCGTTTATTAGAAAGCATTTTCTTGCCAAATATTGGAAATTTTATGAATTGTAAGTGTTAAGTTTCTTCGTATGGAAACCAGCATTTTCACCGGACTTTAATTTGTTCTATTAAAGTCTCTGTCAGTAGGAGTTATGCTTGACCAAAAAATTGCAGCCCGTCAATCCTCTATCCCACCTGTCAACCGAACTTCGGAGGGCATTGCTTGATGAGTAGTGTAATATTCCCCCAAGATCAGATTGATAATTTGATACTCAGCATGCCTAGGCGTTGTAAGGCCTGTATTGCATCGTCCGGGAGACATACGCCATATTAACCATCATACTAACCATGTTTCGTTTTTTTTGTAAATAGGTTCTTTTTGAAATTTGCTCCAATTAAAAGTGAAAATCGCAATTTTTATTAATATGTCAAAACATATAGCATCTTTTTACTCTTTTAGAATTTTGTTTAATACTAAAGATAGATTTTTTGAAACAAATAAGTCAAATTTGTTTTGAATCTGTCTCTTTCTTTGCCGGAACTTCATTATCCTTAATTTATGGAAATGAGTGTATATATATATATATATAACTGAAACAAGCAAGAGAAGAAATCATTATAATGCATTTAATTGCATATTTTGCTTTTTACCTATAAAAATGGTTTGAATCCGTACTCTTGATTAAAAAATAATATAAATCATTTGAATAAGGGGAAAACCAGGTCAAGGTCAAATAAGGGGTCTAAAATCTTCCTAGCCAATTAAGTAATTTCACAAAATCGGTCCCTCAAAACCTTTCCACTGTCGGAAATCTAAAACTGCAATATTAAACTAAATTGCTGTTAGTTATCTAATTGGTGGTTAATAAATTTATAATTCCAATTATCACCCAGCTGCATTAAAAATGTTGCTTGTTCGTTCCTTTGAAGTTTCTGGAATCTTTTCTATTCTTGCAATTAACTTTCCTTTGTAAACAAGTCACGTGGGGGAAGAAGGAACGGCTGCTAAAACTCACACCCTTGGTGATGTGATTGCAACTTCTTTTCTTTCTGAAATGCAATGAAGAATAATTTAAGCGCACAGATAATTGTACTACAGCATAAAAATAACTTATGCAGGATCAAAAATGTAAAATGCTCTAATAAATATTACTTTACACGATCGTACATTCATTTTAAGTCTCTTGAAATATTTTTCCATAATTAGTATTTTTCTCTAATAAATTATGCATTCTTTTCATTTGTCTTCTATTAAGTTGAAAATTAAAAAAAAAAATTACCTGTTAGTGTACCAAAATAAACTTTGTAGAGTATTTTTAAATTGGCAGAGATCTACTATAACGTTTTAATAAAAAAGAAGAAAATTTTGAATATAAATGTTGAAAAATTATTTGAAAATAATGAAATGTACTAGAAGATATTAAAAAAGAACAACAGCAGAGAATATTTAAAAATGTATAATACATCTTAATTTTTGGGTTTAATACTTCATTTTAGATTCGTGAAAACTTATTACCGAAATGAAAAAATAGTTTTTTTTAAATATTCAAAGAGTTTAGCAATTTATGAAAGTATGAATAAAATAATGAAAACTTTGCTAAATACTGAAAATACAGCGTTTATTAGAAATGCATTTTCTTACCATTGATATTGGAAATTTTATGAATTGTAATGTGTCAAGTTTTCTTGTGGAAACCAATCTTTTCTTATTTTTAATTTGTTCTATTAAAGTCTCTGATCAGTAAAGGTAGTTACGGTAGATCTGTTAGTTAAAGTCTCTGATCAGTTAAGGCAGAAAACCGCAAGTAAATGCAACCAGATTATTTTTTCTACTTTTAGTATACTTTCCCTAAACTCTGATAGAAAAGATGGCAGTAATATTTTTTATCTTTTTCGGCATTCAGAAATACATACCCCAATTTTAATTTAAAATAATTTTAATAAATTAAAAATTAATCATTTATACAGTGGTTCGTTTATTGTTTTTTATTATATCTATGTTCTCCACAGAATTTTGTAGTAAAATGTAATATCGCCTAATTATCTTATAGTAATACCGCAAATAATATAACTTACAACAAAAAAATAGAATTTGATATCAAAATCTATAAGGAAATTTTCAAAATAAAATAAAACAAAAATTAATAAATTTGTATCGTACAGAAAGAAATACGAATAAATTTTTTATGTATATATTATAATATATATATATATATATATATAAAAGGTATAACTGAAAAGTGAATAAATCATAATATATTGCATTTATTTTGCCTGTAACCTCCAAAATTGTTTGAATCTCTACTCTTGTCTTAACAATAATATAAATCATTTGAACGAAGGAGAAAACCAGCAATGTATAAAATTTTCTTAGCCAATTAAGTAATTTCACAAATTTAGTCCCTCAAAACCTTATCTCAAACTGTCGAAAATCTCAAACTGCAATATTCAACTGAATTGTTATTAGTCATCTAATTGGTGGTTAGTAAATTTTAATTCCAATTATCACCTCAGCTGCATTAAAAAGTGTTGTTTCTTCGTTCCTTTGAAGTTGGCAGAATCTTTTTCTTTTCTTGTAATTAACTTTCCTTTGTAAACAAGTCACGAAGGAAGAAGGAACGGCTGTTAAAACTCACACCCTTGGTGATGTAGACTGCAACTTCTTTTTCTTTCTGAAATGCAATGAAGAATAATTTAAGCGCACAGATAATTTGTACGGCATAAAAACAACTTATGCATGATCAAAAATGCAAAATGCTCTAATAAATATTATATTACACGAACGTGCATGCATTTTTTAGCTCTGTTAAAATATTTTTCATCTATTTGTCTTCTATTAAGTTGTAAAATTATAGAAAATTTAGCTGTTAGTGTACCGAAAATAAACTTTGTAGGGTATTTTTTTAATTTTTAGAGATCTATAACGTTTTAATCAAAAAAAAGGAAAAAAATTATGAATATAAAATTATTCGAAAATATTTAAGTTTATTTGAAAATTTTAAAAGAACAACAGAAGACAGTTTTTAAAAAGGTATGATATAGCTTAATTTTTGGGTTTAATACTTCATTTTTTAGATTCATAGAAAATTTATTTACAAAAAAAATGAAAAGATAATTTGCTTGGAAATATTCAAAGAGTTTAGTAATTTATGAAGCTATGAACAGAATAATGAAAACCGTGCTAAATACTGAAAATAGAGCGTTTATTAAAATGCATTTTCATATCATGAATATTGGAAAGTTTATGAGTAAAC
The DNA here is from genome assembly GCA_021605095.1 of Caerostris extrusa. Taxonomy (NCBI): domain Eukaryota; kingdom Metazoa; phylum Arthropoda; class Arachnida; order Araneae; family Araneidae; genus Caerostris; species Caerostris extrusa. Next base: position 193,044 of record BPLR01007329.1, read on the forward strand.
AAAGGAACAAAGTAATCCGGGATTCAGAAATACATAAATTAAATTTAATATAAAATACTTTCAATAAATTTAAAACTAAAAATTTATACAGTATTTTGTTCATTTTTTTTAATTATATCACTTCTCCCTAGAATTTGCATTTTAAAATGTGATATTGCCTAAATGTCTGATAGATTACTATACGACTATTGACTAATGATAGATATTTCCATTTTTCTTAAAAATTAATTAGTAATTTTTTGTCAGAAAAATGTCGATTTGAAAAATTGCGGTAAGAAAAAAATTCGCGATGAATAAATTAAAAGCTCAAGTCTATTGAGGTCAACAAATATTTGTCAGCAAACAACGAAATTAAAAATAAACATTAAAAATAAATACATAAATCGTTAATTAAAAATTATTTGACTAATCAGTTTTGTGCCGGGGGTTACAAAAATTGAAACAAATACAAATATACTTATTAAATTGCTATCGTATCAAGCATCAAATTATTTATGTGCTTTTTTTTTATTTTATTAATATTCGATGCATATATATAAAAGAATAATTAAAATAAGCATCAAAACAAATCATAACTTTGCATTTATTTGCATATATTTTGCCCATAACCTACATAATTATTTGAATACCTACTCTTAACTGAATAAATATTATTCTTAGTCAATTAAGTAATTTTACAAAAATCGGTCCCTCAAAACCTTTCCACTGTCGAAAATCTAAAACAGCAATATTAAACTAAATTGCTGTTAGTTATCTAATTGGTGGTTAGTAAATTTATAATTCCAATTATCACCCAGCTGCATTAAAAATGTTGCTTGTTCGTTCCTTTGAAGTTGGCGGAATCTTTTTTTTCTTGCAATTAACTTTCCTTTGTAAACAAGCCACGAGGGGAAAGGGACGGCTGCTAAAACTCACGCCCTTGGTGATGTAGACTGCACCTTCTTTTTCTTTCTGAAATGTAATGAAGAATAATTTAAGCTCACAGATAATTTGTACTACGGCATAAAAATAACCTATGCATGATCAAAAATGCAAAATGCTCTAATAAATATTATATCACAGGAACGTACACGCATTTTTAGCTCTGTTGAAATATTTTCTCCAATAAATTATGTACTAGATTCTTTTAATTTATTTTCTGTTAAGTTGTAAATTAAAGAAAAATTAGGTTTTAGTGTACCAAAATAAACTTTGTAGAGTACTTTTAAATTTTTATAGATCTGTAACGTTCTAATAAAAAGAAAATTATAAATATGAAATTACTTGAAAATAATGAAATTTATTTGGAGATTTTAAAAGAACAAGAGAAGCCAGTATTTAAAAATGTATGATATGTCTTAATTTTTTGACTTTAATACTTCATTTTAGATTCATGGAAAATTTGCTACCGAAATTTAAAAAATAATTTCTATGGAAATATTCAAAGAGTTTAGTAATTTATGAAACTATGAACAAAATAATGAAATCTCTGTTGAATTACGAAAATAAAGCGTGTATTAAAATACATTTTTCTTAACACGAATATTGGAAAGTTTATGAATTGAATGTGTTAAGTTATCTTGAAGAATCCGGTCTTTTCTTAATTTTAATTTGTTCAATTAAAGGAAATATGTTTCCGCCGCGTAAGATTTATCACACTTTTAAAAAATATTTTTTTAATGCCTAAAGTAGTGAACACCAATGTATTAAAAAAATACATTGCTTGTGCTTCCATATATTCAAAACTTAACTGTCGAAATTATAAGAAAAATTAACCTTGATTTTAAAATAACATTCTTGCGAATATATGACAGATATTGCCTGTTTTATTTATGAGTTTACAGTTATGATTTTATCAGAATAATTAAATTATATTTTGCGAACTCATAACTGCTGTTGAGAACTGCGCGCATCTTCGAACATCTAAAATAATAGGTTTCAGATTTCACTGTAAGTGACCTCAATGACGCAGTAACCATCCATAGATATGCACAGTTTATTGTTGATAGTAGAGCAAACCAAACGCTTAGTTCAAGTTGTAAGCGGTTTTGAGGGCCTGCGAAGGGTTTTTTCCGAAAATGAAACTGATCAAACACAAAAACACTCTCAAACATCACGGACGCTAATCTGCAACACCCATTACGTTGTGCAAATACCCAAATTGTGATCGATTTCCAACAGCTAAGTGAAAGAGTGGAGAAACAAATGTAATAGCAAAATAAATATTTTTAATGATTTCCTTTTTTTTATTTCATTTATATTTATATATTTTTATATTTATTTTTATATATATATTTAGATGCCCTTTTATATTTCCTTTATTTACATTCCCTTTTAGTGTTATATATTTCTTTTTTACAATGTGCGTTTAGTATCCTTATTATTATATTATCTATGTTTACACGTAAAAATAATAGTAAACACAAAAATAATAACACATTATGTTTAAATTTTTTCACTCCAAAAATATCTGTAGTGGGTCTAAATCTAATATGGGGATATATAATATTATATGTTATGAAGCATTTCCAAAGTGGGCCGAAAGATCATTTGGGTTGGTCACCCCTGTATCAGTTAATGAAGACTTCAAGTAAATTGAAATCCTATTAGATTTACAGATTTTCCCTAAACTCTTGTAAAAAGATGGAAATAATTTATTTTTGTTTTTCTGGGATTCAGAAATACTACACCTAACTTAAACTTAATTTAAAGTACTTTCAATAAGTTTAAAAATTAATAATTTATACAGTAGTTCGTTTATTGTTTTCTTATTATATATATACTCTCCATAGAATTTGCATAGTAAAATGTGATATTGCCAAATTATCTAATAGTAATACTCTAAATAATATAACTTACAGCAAAAATAGAATTTTGATATCAAAATTCATACGAAAGTGTTCTGAAACTAATTAAAAACAAAAATCTCTGAATGTGTTCTACATAGAAAAGAAATACGAATACATTTTTATGTATTACTCGTATGTGTGACGTATTATGTACATGAGTATTATTTTTATTCTTTTAGAGCTCTTTTCTTTCTTTTTGTGACAAATGAATTCAGGAAAAAAATGAAAATAATTTCAGGATTCAGAAAAATAATATTTAAATTTAATTTAAAATACTTTCAACAAATTTAAAATAAATAATTTATACAGTAGTTCGTTCATTGCTTTTTAATTATATCTATATTTCTCCCTAGAATTTGCATATTATAATGTGATATTGCTTAATTGTCTAAAAGTAATCTTACAAATTACGTATATTACAGCAAAAATAGAATTTTGACACCAAAATTATACGAAAATTTTCTGAAACGAAATAAAACTAAAATCACTAAATTAGTTCAACTTAGAAAGAAATAAGAATGAATTTTTATGTATTATATGTGATGTTTTATGCACATGAATATTATTTTTATTCCTTTCTTACTTTGTGACTTGAATAGAAACAATGGTATATGCAACCATCTTTTAAATATTCAATATGGGCGTTTCTAGATGGGCGGAGTGGAAAGGTTGTAGAAGTAATTGCACAGAAACTAAGGACCATCAAAAATTATTTTTTACAGCTGTATTTATAGAACAAGGTGAACTTCAATTAACCTTCTTTTATTTATTTATTTATTCATGCATTCGTGAAAATCGTATTTAAATTAAAAATTAAGAAAGTTATGTTTCTTCTATTTAAAAAAAAAATGCTCAAAATTGTAATATTTCAATACATTTCTGTGCACCATTTAATGAAAATATGAATATTATCAAAATTTTTGTTGTATTCAGAACAAATTTCAAAAATCTTCAACTATCTTTTTTTTTTTATTTTAAAATGGTAATTGTTCTTTGTTGTTATTGTATTAAATTAGATTTATTATTTTAGTCAAAAATACTTTTTAATTTTTGTGTCAGTTACTGATATATCAAATAGATTGATTTAAAAATTAAGGATAAATTAGAAAACTTGGCCAAAAATATGTAAAATTTTATTAAGATTATTCAGTATACGTTAAAACTAATGCATCAGAAAAGGATATGTTAATTAGTGTAGCTTCTGCTGTTTTACCACAACTGAAAAAGATTTTAAAAGCGTTTTCAGTTTATACCAACTGAATCTGCATGGTGGAATGTTAAGTTGATTTTTTTTTTTTTCGATATGAATAATCAACATCTGCTGAAGAATTACGTTGGGATTAGTCGGCTGAACAAAAAAAAGGAAAAATAAATCCTAGTTTAAGAAGTGGGATAATAATGAACTAATCATTGAAACATGCTTTCTAAGAAAATAATTATGTTTTCAAACGTAAATCCAAGGAAAACTAGTTGCAAGTGTCACTGATAATCGCTATTTGATACTAACTACAAGGAGATAGAGAACCTTTACACTAACCCACCTCAGATCTTTTCTTTTAGCATCCATTGTCAATCTAATATCCGGTTCAATTTGTGCTTGTAGAAGAGTTGTATGTAAGACGTGCAGCAATGTCTATACCCTGAACATCGCATCAGCAAAAGTAAAGGGTTAATTGGCACATACGTCAATTGAGTTCTGTTATTCTGTATACTCGTACTTTATTGAGTAAAAATTTTTTGTTTGCTAAAGGGGACTCAAGAAGATCATAGATTTGGGAACAGCTGTGAAACTCTTATCAGAAAGCGACATATAAGATTTAGACAGATTTGAGATTTCCAGTAGATATATGCAGGCAAATATATTTTAGTGACTTGTGTATCCCCCAACACATATTTACCTATTTAATGCCCCAATAGGTAACGTTGCTATTATAGGGTAATAATATTAATTACACATGTTCGCCTTTAACAAAATGCAAATAGTCTAGCCTTATCATCTTGTAGAAATGTTTCATCTTACAAGTGGATAAGGTAATCCGCGCAGTAGCTGGTTGGTAGAGATTTTTTTTTTTGCAGATGTCTATTGTGCGTATAGGTCGGTCATAACATTTTTATCTCATTTGGATTAAATTGAATATGCATTGAGTGCTCTTTGCTTCTCACTTATTCAAGGACTACTAGCATTTCTACTCTTTAGTACCTAAATAACTGTTAGAGGTGACAGCCTTACATGGCTTTTTACTCTAACCCTCTTTTATTTGAATATCTTATTAAAGAAATCTTGAAAATATTCAATTAGAATATTTGATTGTCTAAGCGAGACAATTGTTTTATAGTCCTCAACAAGTCTACTCGTTTGTTAAACGATCGAGCTCATTCACTAGTAATTCGTTGTACTAGCTAAACGCTTGAGGTGGGTGCCTCCAATAAAAAATCTTATACCCTTTTTTTATGAAAGTATGCTATCATTAATCTGAAATTGCTAAAATATAGGATTGAAAACTTTAAAAGAAGAAAATATTATTTATAAGAAAATATTGCAGTAGAAAAATATTTTCAGTAGAAAATATGAAAAAAAATAAAGTAAAGAACAAGTTATTTAAGGACCAAGTTTACCCTCTCATAAGTGTAAAACTCGGATAAACCTAATTAGCATTTATCAGCATTAAGTAAGAAGATTTAAAAACAAATTTGAATTTTTTAGTTTGAATGGGAAAAAAAGGCCGTAACGACTTTGTTACGTTCAGTAATTAGGTTAAAGCGGAAACTGGATTAGCTCAGATAATGAGCAACCTACTCAACGTTAAAACATCCCATTACATTATTTTCCATATTGCATTACATTATTCACATACATTTATTAATTTACGTATATTGCATATTATATACATTCATTCATGTTACATTATTTTTAAAACATAAATTTTAATTTTTGGTTTGAATGGAAAGGTGAATATTGCTTTTTTTAGTAGAAAATACAAAAAATAAAGTAAGGAACCTGATATCCGAGTTAATAAGGATCCAGTTTCCTTTCATAAGTATAAAACTTGGATAAACCCTAATTAGTATAAATCAGCATTAAATAAGGAGATTAAAATAAAAATTTCTGTATAACATATGATACTCTATGTATTTATAATACATATACATATAATATATATAACATATGAAGTACAATTTCAATGCTTTTACAAAAAGAGTGACAGAAATTGATTATGTAACGAAGTCATTGATTTTTCTTTGTTTGTGTACCCATAAAAGTTTACTTGCTGCTATTTTAAACATATTGAGATCTTCTGCCATATCTTGATGAAAGATGAATTTTTGGAAAATGTTCATCCCCGTTTTTTTAAGGTAAAAAATATAATAGATTTTTAGCATTTTTGTTATTCCTTTCCATACGGGAGAGCGTTGCGTAATATTGGAATGCAAAATTTGTGTTTGATTTGAGGGGAAAAAACCATAAATAGTAATAATTTCGTTCAATAATTTGGTTAAAAGAGCAAACTCAGTTAGCTCAGATAAACAACCTGTTTACATCAAAATTCCACATTACATCAGTATTTTACGTACTATATTTTCAATAATTTATTAGTAATCTAGAATTAAAATTACTAACAAAAAGAACAAATCCCTTCATAGGAAAAGTAACGTACATCTTCAATATCTTTAGATTGCTTCTTAGTATAAACCAAGCATATTTTTGTTAGTTTACCAGTTGCTTTAAAAATTGATCGAATGTCCTGTTTTTCCTACTGCAATTTCCTGCATGTGTTCTTGATATTCTGTTTCCGATCATAAACATCCAGTAGACTCGTAAAATTCGGACAGTTGCAGAGTTTAAAGTAGTCTTGAGTCGTGTTTCTCATTTCTACCACTTTTTCCCTCTTCTAGTACATCTCATTTCTTTTAAAAAAGAGGAAGAAAAAAAAAAAAGAAGAAAGCTGTGCAATTTTCTTTCTCTATTTTATTCTATTTTGAAATTTTTGAAGGAAAAGAAAAATTCCACTGACATGCACATCGAATTCGTGTCTCTTTATTTTATAAGAAGAAAAGAAGCTATGTGAATTTATGGATCATTACCGTGTGTTTTTGATCACGAAATATGGAATGGGTTCATTTATCAAAGACGGAAACACAATAGAATTTTCATTTCTTTTTCGAGTTTGTTGCGTTGAATTCTCGAAGTAAGAATGAGATATCTATAAATAGTTTTCTATTCTGTTAAAAATTTTTTTAATTTAACTGTATTAGTTAGATATTAATAAAAATAGACATATCAATAATTTAGCCACTGCTTTATTGAATAGTTCTCGGTTTTTTACATTAGACGTAATATTTAAAATTTTTCCTATATGATCAAAATTGTTCTTATCATTTACAAAAATATAATTTCAGTACTTCAGTAGTTCCAAAACTTTAGTAAAAAGTAATGCGTAAGGAAAAATGCTATAAAACAAACAACTGAAGCAGTTCCATTTCTTAATTTAACTGATAAATACAGAAAATAAATGTTGAATTTTAAATTTTAAATACAGAAAATAAATGTTGAATTTTTAAATTTTAGTGGATATTTCTAGTAAAAGTAAAATTGAAAGAATTAATAGTTAGAAATTCCCTCATAGGTAAATTAAATACTATAAAACATATCTTCTAAATTAGTTTTCTGTATTGAAGAAAAATATTTTAAAAAGAGTCATTAAAAAATCAGACATCTTATGTATAAGTAGATGAGATATGAAATACTTATTAAAATACTTATAAAACATTTATTTACGAAAATTATATTTATCACGTTACAAAAATTTAATTACATGCCAAAGACTCTGAAAAAAAGTAATAAATAATGCCATAAAATAAATTACTAAAGCAGTTCCATTTCTTAATTTAACGTATAGACATAGAAAATGAATATTGAATTTTAAATTTTAGTGTGGATATTTTTAATGATGAAAATAAAATTGAAGAAATACAAATAAGTAATAGAAATTAATAGCTGTAAATTCCCTCATTATGTAAAATATTATAAAAATGTCTTTTGAATTAATTTTCTATACCAAAGAAAATTGGGAACCTAAAAATTAGCAACCTTTTTATAGATGAGATGAAATTCTTATTGAAATTCATATTGAAACACTTATTTATGAAAAGTTGTTTTTATCATGTTACAAAAACATTAATTACTGGCTAAAAACCCGTAAGTAAAAAGTAACGAATAAGGAAAAATGCCACAAAATAAACTACTAAAGCAGTTTCATTTTTTAATTTAACTCAGCGCATGAATATCCGTTTTTAAATTTTAGTGATATTTCTAGTGATGAAAATAAAAATAAATATAAAGGAGTAGTAGAATTAAAAACTAGAAATTCTCTCATATGTAAAGTAAATACTATAAAACATGTCTTCTAAATTAGTTTTCTGTATTGAAGAAAAAAATGGTAATCTAAAAAAAGAGTCACAAATCTTTATAGATTATAAATTTATAGAATATATGAAACAATTATTGGAATATTTTATTGAAACACTTATTTATGAAAATTATTTTTATCATACTACAAAATATAAATTACAGGCCAAAGATCCTTAAGTAAAAAGTAATAAATAAGGAAAAATGCCATAAAAAAACCACTAAAGAATTTTAATTTTGTTTTTTTGACTCATAACGCATGAATATCGAATTTTAAATTTTAGTGATATTTCTAGTGATGAAAATAAAATTGAAGAAATATAAATGAGTAATAGAATTAAAACTGGAAAGTCTCTCAAATGAAAAGTAAATACTGTAAGACATATCTTCTAAATTAGTTTTCTGTACCAAGGAGAATTGTTAATCTAAAAAGAGTCACGCATCTTTTATAGATGCGATATGGAACACAATTCAAATGAATTACATTCCGATAATTTAAAAAAACATAACAATGATCTTTTTTTTGATTTGTTTCAATTTGTTTTTCTTTATCAGAAGCGTAACTACAAATTTCAGATTAGCTTCTTTTAATAAACAAATTAATAATAAAATGAGATTGAAGGTTTAGAAATTTTGTGAATAAAAAAATCATCTGTTTTCATTTATAAATTACCTAAATATCATCAAACAATTAAAATAGTTTAAATGTTAAAATATCAAAGTAAATAGATTGCCATGATTACCTTTTTTTATACTTTGATTTAAAAAATTTTCACCTGAATTTTGAATTATTCATGAACATTGAGTATGTCATTGATGGATCAATAAGTTAAAATTTATGCACCTAGTTGTCATTTTTCTTACCAGCATTGGATCAAATTGTTCAAACAATTTGGTAGTATTTTTCCTATATCCTATATATATATATATATTATTCTTTGGTAATATCTTAGATTCCTCATAAGATTCATGAAAACAAATTTAATCAAATCAATTTTGTTTTTGATGATACAAGAGCATCTTCATTGAATTTAAAAAATCTTAATGAAGAATAATTCTGTTAATTTATTACAAATGTTAATGATTTTAAATAAGTAATAAAGTAGATATTTATAAGAAAGCAACAAGTATTCAAATAAATAATTAAATAAATTGTCGTTTCACTACATGAGGCAGGGACATATAGACTTGCAAAAACCCACTGGTTGCCTGTATTTGCTTTAATTTAAGAAAGAGAAATAAAATAATTAAATGAATAAATTAATGGTTATTTATTTATTTATTTAAGTTTTTCTATGATATACATTGGATTTCAAAAGTTGCCAACAGAAAAATTTCGATTGCACATCCAAATTTCCAAATTTTTATAAATTTTCTACAAATTATGCAATATACTTAAGAAGTAATGATGTATCAGAATATGAAATAAAAACATATAGTTGCTGCCGTATAAAGTCATCGGATAGGTGATCAAAAACAAGCATTGAAAACGAATGCAATCTCTGCATATTAAAACTGAATGGGGAAATTTTTGGAATAAACACATTTTTAAAATGATTAATAAATAGATAACTAATACTCTACATCATTCATCTGAAAAATTATGCAAGAGAGGCATTAGGTGAATAAAGCGTGCCAGTGTCAGCATCTTTTTATAATTCATTTTTTGTACATTTTCTAAGACCAGAATGAATTTGCCAGGAAAAAAAATATAGTATAGCCGAAGAAGAACTAGAGCTACAAATGCCACACATAATCGCTATTTACAGATAATTATAAGTAGGCACAGAACCTTCACGTCATCTAACCTCAGATCTTTTTTAACAACAATTGGACGGTTAGTATATAGATTAAATATTTGCAGAAGGTTTCAGGAAGTAGGGTTTTATGCTAGACTTTCCTTATCATGCGACCGAAAAGAAAGATTAATTGGGCTCACGCACTTATTAATTGAATTGACAGTCAACGAAGTTCTTTACAATGGTGAGACTTGATTTTATTTGCAAGATGATTTATTAAGAATTTTGGTCGTGTGAAAGTCAGGTACCTATTATTACTGAATCATATACATAAAAACATTTAATGGGTCCAGTTTATATGTGTTGGTAATATACTACTCTGATGTCAATTAGTGAGAATTACCTCCCTAATAATCTCTTAAATAAATAAATAAATAATATTATTCTCTTAAGATTATTTTGACTATGGGTTGACTAACAAGTTCTTGAGACCTGAACCCGATTGGACATTTTTCATTTCAAAACTTACTGCGGCATTCAACCTGACCTAAGTAAATCTCTTCTTCAAAATGTCTTAAGTGCCTTGATACAATGGGTTTTTCAGCTAACTATTTAAATAGATATAATTTTGAGAAAAAAATATATAAGGGCTATAAAAGCAATATACAGATGTTTCAATCTGTATATTGCTTTTATACCGTAGTGTGTTCATACTCCATACTTTTTTTTTGGTAAACTTTCGTTTTGAGTATTTTCAAGACAAAAGATAAGCCTATTGGGATTTTGATTTGTACTTAATTTTGTAAAGCATTGCCTTTTTAAAAAAATTTCTTTAAATACCAATAAGTGCAAAATTACAATTTTTTTTTTCTTAATTTTTTGGAAACGAATTAAATTTTATGTAGGAAATTAAATAATATATTAGAAAAACATATATCATATAATAAGTATACAAAAACTTTTATATGCAACATTTCATTAAGGAACTGTGGGTTTTAGTATTTGTGTAACAGTACAACATAAGCCATTTTTGTAATTACCATTTTACATTTATTTTATAAGCCATTTTTGTTTTTACCAATTATTTTTTTTTTTTAAATTATTCTTATGAAACCTTTCTTACAACGTTTGAAGTTGTTTTCACGAATGTAGGTTGTTCCAAATAGACTTGCTACTGCATCTTTTGAGATCCATTTAAATAGAACATATTTTTGGCAAATCTTTAAAGTATTCAATAGACGCTCGTGAACCAATTTTAAACACTAATGTTCAGAAAAAAATAAATATAAAAAGCAAAGTACATCGAGATTTGTCTATCAAATCTAAGCATTTTTTAATAAAATTCGTATCATCTAATATATAATGAATTTAGACAGCATTCAATTCATTTGGTTCGTGTTCCATAACAGTGTCTCATATGACAGATAAAATAATAAATTTTCGTTTTGTAATATTTGATTATAATATATTAATATTTGGTAAAAAAAAAAATAATTAAAAAAAACAGTGTCAGAAAATAATAAATTTTCGTATGTTGGGTTAAACAAATGAGTCTGAAAATATAAACAGCATACTTGATTTATTATCCTCTACTAATACAAATGATAGTTAATATAAATTCAAATTAACTATGTATTTACATGAAAATTGCAGTGTTATTAAACCGTTGCCGTATATCGTTTATCATTAAAAACTCCATTCTATAAAGCTGTGAAATCTTATAGACGCACACAAAAATTACCCATGAAATGCGATATATCCGGGAATCTGTTTGTTGGGGAAGATGTGATAAGCCATATTCTCGGAAGAATAAATTTACTCGGTTTTGGGTCAGAGGTTAGAACAACCGAAGATGCACAGAAGTTCCATATTTGTCTTGGAAGTCCTGTCATATTTTTTAATGAGATTGTTATAACTAATATTTTTTTTTTATTGTATTGGAGGCAATAGGCAGTACGGTTTAAAAAAAACCATAAGTTTTTATAATAAATAAAATTTCAATTGTATTTTAATTGTATCAATTCAATTTCAATTGTGTTTTTTTGTAATGCATTATATTATAATTGCAGCTTTATTTCGTAATTGCATGTATATATATATATATATACATATTATATAAAAATGAAATTGTGTATATTTCATATATACGCAATGAAAATACAATTGAAAAAATAAATCTGCTTTATTAAAGTTAGAATGCTTTGTTTCTGAGACCAATTTTCAAAACTCATTCAAGGAAATAGATTTGGGGCACATTTTTAATGCCTGATTCTCCTTGCTCTCATTAAACACGGGGCAATGTACGGTATACAAAAATCAGGATAAATATATATTTGCAATTTTCATGGAAAATTTAATATAAAAATACACTGTTCTTTGTAGTCGCATTGGGATCAGCATTTGTCAACCGTTAGCATATACCGTTTTGTAAAAATCTAAGCCTGTAGATTTGGTAAAAAATGTTTGATGTAAATGAAAGTGTTTTCGTTCAGTAAATATATTGAAATTAACACTCAATTCAATGAAGATTCTGTAAATGTGCTTATATTATTTACACTGCGTTTACAATACTATGTTAAACACAGATGAGGAAAAAAAGTGAATACTAATAATATAATCAGATTTAAAAACAATTGTTGAAAAGTCAGATTTTTTTCTCATTCACAACCATGCTAGTTTATCACTTTACAGTAGGATCAGCACTTTAGGGAATCAACAACAATCATTAATCTCTGATGCAATTTCAACTAATTAACAGTCGAGAGATTTATACTCATCACTCAACTTCAAATTCAATAGAGAAATATCCGCTTTTAATTTTATCACGTCTATATTTGACGTTGGCTCAACTTTCGGTTCGCTACATTTCGTGGATTTGGAACGAGAAGCTGGAAGATTTGTAACTGAGTTTAGAAACCTAACCTCGAGAATTCAGGTTTTTTTTATAAAAAAACTTGAAGTTAAAAAAATTCATGTCAAATGATACACAAATTAAAAATGTAAGTTGTAGAAATTTGATGAGTTGCAGATTTTTACATAACTATTGCTAGAAATAAAAAAAAATATTTCTTAAAAAAAAAAACAATATTTTTGCAATAGTAAGAAGTACATTTTTTATATGAACTGAAATTTTTGACGAAGAATAGTACTATATATAAACATTTAATAGGTGTCAAAGCACAAGCATTTATTTGTAAATTAAAAATGAAGGTTTTAATTTATTTTTGCACAACATTAAATACAAAGCAAAATGAAAACATTTTTTTGCGATTCCTTCCTATCTTTATATCGATCAAAAATGTCATCTAAACTGAGATGAGAGATTAAAACTTGTGACACACGTTCAATAAAATCATTTGAAGGCTCCCTCGAATGCTTCTGTTTGTGGATTTAAAATATTAACTTTTATGGCTTACTTTTACAGTGAACTCTTTTCAAGCGAGGGGCGATAAATCTTAATCACACTTAAAAGACAAGTTCTGATAGACTTCAACTCACAGTTGAGCGATATAATTAAAATGTAGGAAACTACCCATCTGATAATTTTGATAAGTAGTCTGGAACTACAATTTATCTTGCTTGATGCATAAGAAAAAATAGCGTATTTATTTATAACAGCAAAATTAATATTGTAAGAAGTAATTTTTTGTTTATAAAAAAAATTAATATTAAGTCTTTGATCTGAAATATAATGCATTTTATTAGGGATATATTAACTGGAAGCATATTCAATATTTATTAGATTATCATTACTATTTAAGCTTGGAATGGTGGTTAAATTAATAAAATTAACCATTGAAAAATAACCCTGCATTTGTATTTCTTTTAAAAGGGAGGTTATATTAGACAGGACTTTCCTGGAAAAACTTTTTTTTTTTTTTGATAATCATTCCGCTTCTGAGCTGGTTTGGAGGAATTTTGGAAAAATACAACCATTTAATTTATTTTATTAATAGGAGACATTGTCATAGTTTTTAAACAATTTATTAAAGTCTACTACTTTTCATACATCGGTTATAACAATTGCTATCAACCTAAAACGAACCAATGGTCATGTTAAATGATGTTCACTTATTAGTGGATTCCTGGCAATAATTATAAGTAACTTGTTTCATATGTTTTATTAGTTGTTTATCTTGCGCAACTACATGGTAAATTTGAACAACATATCAAAGCGTCTTTTTTTTTGTAATTAGCTAATTTAAAAATAATAAGTATTAAATTGCTTATTTCAGTTATGTTTCTCATTCTTTTAAATTAAAATTGGTCTTTTTAATCTTCATTGACATATAAATGTCTCAAAAGCTTACATAACTTTTTACAAAAGCCTTCAATTTTTTTACATATCTGAGATGAATATTAAAAAAAAAAACTATTAAAAATATGTTTCAAGCCAATTAAATAAATGTCTTATTTTATTTTATGACCACAAATATTTTTGTAGTTCTTACAGAGGATTTTAGACCCTTACAATATTGCATTTGCCAACAGATTAAAGTTAAAAGGGAATCTTTACATTCTGGCTTAGATTTGAGTAATCCGATTGTATAAACCATCCTTTTTTAGCCATTAAAAGAGATTATTCCGTTTAAATGTAAAGGAATTCTATTTAAAGGTTCTTTGTAACTTGAATCCTTTTTCTCTTTTTAAGAAATTCATCACCAAGTGATATTTATAATTGCAGAAACAGACAGTCTTTTTTAAGTTACTATCTTTTCATTTAAACATATTTCAGATGGCTAATTTTTTATTCCATAATGCAAAATTGATACAAAGTAACCAAAATATTTCGAATTCAATATTTTTTTTACCATATAATTAACCTGCCAGCCAATTTTAAAAAAAGTTTTAAATCTCAAATTTTCTAATAAATCAAATAACAGGTTTCCCTTATTTGAAAACTCTTTAGGTCCTTAATGTTAACTATTTATCGATCTTTCAAAATAACATGAAGGATATATGGTAGAATTTTCAAGGATATATGATTCTTTTATTGTACTTTATCATACATTATCTTATATAGCAGTACGTTATATTTCAGTTTTTATGCAAAAAACAGTTTATAGATAGTAAAAGTGGATATAGTACTTTCTGAGGAAATTTTCAATTAGAATTGCTTCTTATATGTATTTTGTATAAGAAACATACTTGAAACTTCTCATCAAATAGCCTTGCTGTTCTTGTCAGACATGACGTTCACACATGTCATCTTATTCTCAATTCAGATGTCTTTATCTATAAAAACAATGAGTGCAGAACACATCATCAATACATTCGAACCATTGCCCCCCTGCAAACGAATAAGTCCTTTAAGCCTTTAATAAGATCTTTTCTATATTTAACACTAATCTTGTTAAATTATTTTTCAATCAACAAGAAAAATGAAAAAGGCAATAAAACAAATCCTTTCAAATGTAGTTAACAAAGAACAATTTTTTTTCGCAACTTACAATTTCGTTACACGTGAAAAAGGAACAAGAAAAAATAACATGACCTTTCTGTAGTCTCATCTCACAGAAACAAGACTCACCAAGAAATTTCAGTGGGGTACCTTAATTTATCAAACGAAAGGAACACACATCGAGAGATAAGGGATGAAAACAAATGGGCACGGTGCGATAGACATTGAGGTAAATCAGCCGGATGTCATGATCACGTGACTGCATGAAGAGGGGGGCAGGAAGAAAAAAATCATTTCCTTCCAACCAGAAGTCCTCCCTTCTGGAACAAATCAATTT
Organism: Caerostris extrusa; assembly: GCA_021605095.1. Classification (NCBI taxonomy): domain Eukaryota; kingdom Metazoa; phylum Arthropoda; class Arachnida; order Araneae; family Araneidae; genus Caerostris; species Caerostris extrusa. Next base: position 208,756 of record BPLR01007329.1, read on the forward strand.
CGTGTTTCCGCCTGCTGACCGGAGATTACCTTTCCTCGTCGTATTATGTGTCCTTTTGATCCAATGTCCATGCCCCTACCTGTACCACGTCTTTTCTAATTATGGTCTTCTGTGCCCCAACTTCTTGTGATATGATCTTGACTTGTGGCCTGCACAGTCGGAAATCTTTTCGATTAGGGGGACTTGCTCAGCATAACTTGGACATTGTTTTCTGCTGATTGGCGGGGGGATATTTTTGCCATAAATTTTCTTATGTATCTGGATTAATGTAATGTGACCAAGTATTGAGATTTATGTAATTTCTTTGGTATTTCACTACTGAGTGCTTATTAATTATGCATTTAATTTAGATATGCTTTTTAAGGTTCTAATAAAGGCAAAATAGCATATATACTTTTTAAGTTTAAATAAAATATGAAAGTTTTGTGGGTTAATTGACTAAGAGATTTTAATGAGGAAATAAGACAATATATACTGAACTGAAGTTGTGTGTATTATGGGGTACATCCATACATGATACCTCCATAGAATGGAAAGTCCTCCCATCAGAATTGAGGTTTAGTTTAGCTTGTCTCCTCTACGGTCGTTTTGTGCACTTTGGATTAATTAGACCGGGACCTACAGATCAGAATTCAAGAGGTTGGCAAAGGTGTAAATCTCCTGGATGTCCCTGCTAGTAATCTACCAAATCGGGATAATATAATTTGACAGAATGTAACAAGTCTACTAATTTTTGCACCCTCGTTAATGCTGAATTTGTTATGCATTAGCCGAGTTTCGAATGACGTCAGATCTAAATTCTTGACATGTGAAAAAGTTATTAATGAAATGTAAGTGAAGAGATATGGTAATATTAAAATTTATACTGAATATTAAGTTCTAAATTACAGATGCATTGCTTTAACTATTATTACATTAAATTTTTAAAAAAATCCATTTAAAAACATTCTTAAAAAATGAAGTCATAATTTGCTTATTAAAAATTTTATTTTTAGAATAGAGGCTACATTTTTGTTTGATAGAATGTAGCAAGTCTTCTTATTTTTGCACCCTCGTTAACGCTGAATTTGTTATACATTAGCCATTAGAGTTCCGAATGATGTCAGATTAAAGTTCCTAATGTATAAAAATGCTATTAATGAAATGTAACCAAAGAGATATGTTAATAAGTATTAAAATTTATATTGAATATTAAAGATCTAAACTACAGATGTATTATTACATTAAATTTAAAAATAAATAAATTTTTAAATCATTTTTAAGAAATGAGTCATAATTTGTTTAGTAAAAAATGTCTTTCAAAATAAAAACTACATTTTTGTTTGATATTTTCAAGTATCATTCAGAAATCAAGTTTTCTCTGATATCCTCTTTTATAATATATTAAAATTCAGTAATCGAAAAAAAAAATTCACCGTGCCTTTTTTTTTTCCTTTGTAAAGGAAGTAAATAATATTATCTTCAAAATGATGATAAATGTTTACTTAGAAAAAGTTTACGTACGAACTGCATTTGATTTATTTTTCGCGCATTAAACATACATAATTCTTGCTTTTCAATTTTTAGTATTTGTCAAAAACCTTAGTATATGAACTTTTATTTTTTATCATTATGGTGCTAAATTTGCAAAAACATGAATATTTCATTACTGCTAGAATTCGTGTTTATTTATGATTCAACCTCGAAATAAACATGCATAAAAATGATTACTTTTTCTTGAGGCTCATAAAGAATTAATAAGATATTCACAAAAATATTAATGAATAAAAATTCCTGCATCTTCTAACATATGATTTTAAAAAGTGATTCCACTTGTTTTTATTTATTTATTTATTTTATTTAAATTTAATCATTCATATCGTGATTCAATTGCTCTTTTCTGAAAATGTTTCGCAGGAATTTTTTCAATATTAATTACCTTTCTGTTTCGCAATATGTGTTTAACATTAAATAAGTTTATATGTTAAATAAATCTACATCTCTCTGATTGCTTTATAACGTTTGTAATTCGTTTATTTATTTATGAATCTGTTTATTGTAATTAGATTTTTCAAATATTCAATTTAATTTTTTAAATTGCTTGATTTGCATTGTATATAAATTAATCTGCTTTGAATTTTTGATAAATTTCGGTGAAAAGAATTGTGTATGGTTTGGTTTGAATTGTCGCGCTACTGTCATCTTGTGCATATGAGGGCTAAAAAAGATCGGGACCTACAGTTTAAAGTGGATTCCGAACCACTAATAAATATCCACGCTCCCTCCAGGATTCGAACTTGGAGCTTGTGATACGAAATGCCAGAGAAAAATTGTGTAAGACAGAGGAACTGTCTTACACAATTATTGATTTATTCTTTTAATTTCATTATTCTTTTTAATTATTTATTTATTTTTTTATTTATTTATTCTTTTGATTTCATTCTTTTTTTAATTCTTTTAATTTCATTTTCATTTACATTATTAATAATTTATTCTTTTTATTTTTCAGTTCGATAATACCAGACATCATATGGCGAGTGTATGGAACTCTGAACTGGGTCCGAGCTTTTGATAGCAATTTTTGAGCGGCAAAGTCAGCAAATTAAACATATATGGGGCAGGATCAACCATCAGTTTGATGGATGATCCTGCCCCCATACGTGTTTGAATACCTCGATGATGATGAAATAGAATAGCATGATGTTTGAATAGCTCGAAATTTTACTGATGCAGCTAGATTCTTCAAATATTCAATTCATTCTATTTTTAAATTGTTTGATTTGCAATAATATGAATTATTCTGCGTTGAATTTGAATTTTTGAGAAGAAATGTGTAAGGCAGGGAACTATAACTATTTATCATTTTTTATTTTTCAGTTCATAATAACAGACATCATACTGCACGTGTATCTCTAGATTGACTCCGTGTTTTTGACAGCAATTTTTGAACGGCAAAGTCACAGATTTTGCCAAATGGCAGGATCAAACATCATCATCAGTTCAAAATTTTATTGATGTATATAAATTTTTGAAGTATTCAATTCCTTTATTTTTTAATTGATTGATTTGCATTGTATATGAACTATTCTGCTGTGAATTTTTGATCAATTTCAGGGAAAAAAATATAGGACAGGGAAACTGTGATTGTATATCTTTTTAGTTTTTAGCTCGATAGTACCAGACATCCTACGGCACGTGTATAACTCTGGACTACTTCCGAGCTATTGGCAGCTATTTTTCAGCAGCAAAGTCACAAGCTATTTTGCCAATTGAAATGTATGGGCGAAGATCGACCATTGGATTTGAGAACCCTCAAAATTTCCCAGATGATTGTGTTACCTTTGAAGAATGAAAATCAATTTTAATAGAACACTTTAATATCACAGATATTTTTACAACATACTGCACGTGTATATTTCTGGACTGGCTCCATGCATTTGACAGAAATTTTTTAATCGCAAAATCGTTCGAAATTTTGTCAGACAGTTCAGACATTAGACAATTCTGTTATTTGCTCAGTTGGTGCATGAACGTACATCAGAATTGAGCAACTGAAAATTTCACTGTTATTTGTGTTTCGTGCATATGGCTGAAGAATGGAAAGCAACTTTAATAGTACAATTTAATATAATACAATACAATGTAATGCAATTAATATTAAGATTTTAAAACTGACGGCATTCCTTGCTGAATAGTCACTATGGTACACTCAAATCCAAACCTAATTGAGTAAAAAAAAAATACAATACAAATTTTATTTAGTGACTCTTTTAGATCGACCTCTTTTATTTGGCAACATTCAAAAACTAGTAAAACACGCCGATTAAATCAATGTCTACCTATCTCAGTCTGTTCATTAATTTTGAAAACAGCGAAAAACCCACCAAACTATATCTCTGGATTGGCTCCGCCCTTTTGACAGCAATTTTTAGAACGGAAAATCACAAGATTTTTTGCCAATTTGAACATGCAACTCAAATTTTCGCTGATATTTGTATTTCGTGCATATGGCCGAAGAAGGAAAAAAAACTTTAATAGAACAATTTAATATCCCAGATATTTTTGTAGCTTCCTCAATGATTTTAAAACTGACGGCATTCCTTGCTGAATAGTTACTATGTTGCACTCCAACCCATACCCATTGGGAAAAAAATGCAATATTTTATTTAGTTACTCTTTTAGATCCACCTCTTCTATTTGGCAACATTCAAAAACCAGTAAGACACGCCGATTAAATCAGTGTATGCCTAGCTCAGCCTGTTCGTTCTTTTCGAAAACATCAAAAAAACCACCAAGCTATTCTCCCATTTTCCATTCTCTTCAAGATTATACATAGGAAAAAGAAACTGTTTTGTGCATATGGTTCAAAAAAAAAAAAATTGTAATACTCAGTCCCCAGATATTTTGCCAATTGAGCGTGTATCGGCCATCAGATTTGAACGCCTAAAGTTTCACTGATTTTTGTGTTTCGTGCATATGGCTGAAGAATGAAAAAACAACTTTAATAGAACAATTTAATATCACATATATTTTTAGCATCCTCAATGGTTTTAAAACTGACGACATTCCTAACTGAATGGTCACTATGTTGTATTCAAATACGAACCTATTCGAAAAAAAAAAATAATACAATATTTTATTTAGTGACTCTTTTAGATACCACTAGATAGACCTCTTCTTCTATTTGGCAACATTTAAAACCAGTATAACACGCCGATTAAATCAATGTCTGCTTTTCTCAGTTCGTTCTTTTCGAAAACATTAAAAAAAAAAAAAAAAAAAAAAAAAAAAAACTATTCCCCCATTTTCCATTCTCTTAAAGAGTATACATAGGGAAAACAGAACTGCTTTTTGTGTATGGCTCGGAATGAAAAAAATTTAATACTCAGTCACCAGATATTTTGCCAATTGAGCTGTTATGGGCAGAATCGGTCATCAGATTTGAAAGCCTAAAAATTTCACTGATTTCGCTGACAAAACCAAACTATTCCCCTTTCTAAACATGTATAGGGCATGATCGGCCATCAGATTTGAGTATCTCAAAATTTCACTGATTTTTGTGTTTCGGGAATATGGCTGAAGAATGAAATACAACTTTAATAGAACAATTTAATATTACAGTTATTTTTACAACATACTGTGTATATTTCTGAACAGGCTCCGTGCTTTTAACAGGAATTTTTTAATGGTAAAATCATCAAAAATTTGTCAATTGAATATACAGTGTGCATAGACAGACATCAGAATAAAGCAACTCAAAATTTCATTTTATATTTGTATTTGGTGATTATGGCTGAAGAATGAAAAACAATTTTAATAGCACAATTTAATATCGCAGATATTTTTAGCATCCTCGATGATTTTAAGACTGACTGCAATCCTCGCTGAATAGTCACTATGTTGCACTCAAATCACACCTATTCGAAAAAAAAAAAATACAATATATTATTTTGTGACTCTTTTAGATCCATCCCTTCTATTTGGCAACATTCAAAACTAATAAAACACGCCGATTAAATTAATGTCTGGCTATCTAAGACTGTTCGTTCTTTTTGAAAATAGCGAAAAAACCCACCAAACTAAATCTCTGGATTGACTCCACGCTTTTGACAGCAATTTTTGAACGAAAAATCACGAGATATTTTGCCAATTGAACATGTATGGAGTATGAACAGACACCCGAAATGAGCAACTCAAATGTTCGCTGATATTTGTTCAAGCAAATGACTGAAGAATGAAAAACAACTTTAATAGTACAATTTAATACCACAGATATGTTTAACATCCCCAATGATTTTAAAACTGACGGCATTCCTTGCTGAATAGTCACATGTTGCACTCAAATACAAAAACCTATTCGAAAAAAATATACAATATTTTATTTAGTGACTCTTTTAGATCCCCTCTTCTATTTGGCAATATTCAAAAACTAGTAAAACACGCCGATTAAATCAATGTCTGCCTATCTCAGTCTGTTCGTTCCTTTTGAAAAACAGAGAAAAAAACCGCCAAGGTATTCCCCATTGTCCGTTCTCTTAAAGAGTATACATAGGAAAACAGAAACTGTTTTGTGCATGTGGCTCAAGAATAATAAAAAAATTTAATACTCAGTCATCAGATATTTTGCCAATTAAACATGTATGAGGCATGATCGGCCATCAGATTTGAGAGACTCAAAATTTCACTGATGTATGTGTTTCATGCATATGGCTAAAGAATAAAAGACAACTTTAATAGAACAATTTAACATCAGATATCTTTAACATTCTCCATGATTTTTAAAACATACAAGCATTGTTTGCTGAATAATCACTATGTTGCATACAAATCTATACATATTCGAAAAAAAATACAATATTTTATTTAGTGACTCTTTTAAATCCACCTCTTCTATTTGGCAACATTCAAAAACTAGTAAAACACGCCGATTAAATCAATGTCTGCCTATCTCAGTCTGTTCGTTCTTTTCGAAAAACAGCAAAAAAAAAAAAAAAAAAAAAAAAAAACACCAAGCTATTCCCCCATTTTCCATTCTCTTAAAGAGTGTATACATAGGGAAAACAGAACAAAAAATAAAAATACTACCTTAACGAAAATCGATACATTCATTGTTCATGTTTTCAAAAGCTCCCCTGCAATAGCAAAAAAAGGGAACAAAGGCTTTATTTTCAACTGTTCTTTGTACCGCTTATATCCGGGGACATGTTAATAGCCTTTTCCTATGATTCGCGTCAAACAGGATGGATAGCGTTACTGAGTTTTTACGATAACAATGTCACATGGAGCGATTAGATGTAACTCATCATTAGCTTCCAGTCATGGCAAGACTGATGAGGGATCGGTTTGGACATTGTTTTTTTTTTTCTTCCTTGCATTGGTTATTTCGTAAGAACAATAAAAAATGAATCCATGATGGTTCTACGGATAATCATTATCCACTTTCCATCATTACAAGCATTCTTTGGATGTCAGTTCGATGTTTCACTGTTTCGTGAACAAATGTTTATCGATGGGTTTACTTTAAATATTTTACATTGGATAACATTTTGGACTTTTCAAAGTAATCAAGGCGTAAATTGTTACTATTTTAGTAATATATTTCTAAAAAAAAATTGTGTTTCGTTAATGTACTCGTATGCGTATTTGTAAAAGCAAAAATTGATTTTATTAATTATTACTTAAATATGTTCTGTGCAAAGATAATGAGATATTAGAAATAACGATTTACACGATTAACTACGAAATGATTTCAAATTATTTTAACAATAAATAAGCTCTGATGGAATATAATGTGTAATAGAACCAAATTCTAGATATAGAATAATAAATTTTTATCTGTCTTCCTAATAACTAATACTATATCTTTTGAAAGATTTATTTTTCTATGAATTTAAAAATAAAGTCTTTTTTTATGGTACATAACCTATTATCATGGGGAAAATTCTTATTAATAATTTTTAATTACCTAAAAATGTAAATTTTTAGTTGTTGTTGAAATGCAATTTTAAATCGAATCGTCTTCAAGAGATTTAAAGGAAAAATGACGTCATATCTCGACTTTTTTTCGATGTACAAATAATGACATTATAATAAATGACGTATAAATGACGTCATATGCATTTTTATCAATCTTGTGTTCCATAAATAGCATCAATAAATCATTCGTAAGCAATGGTAGAACTATTAGCAATTATTTGATTAAAAAAAAAATTGAATTTATTTTTAGAAATTTATTTGAAATAAAAACAGTAGGTTTTTGAGGTTTGATTATTGTTTTTTTAATATTTTGTATACCTATTATTGTCAAGCTTATTATTATTATTTTTATTTTGTCGTAACAAAATAAAGAATTTTATGTCTGTTGTTTCTATCATTAATATCTTTATATTAGATTCAGAAACACATAAAATAAATACTATACTTTTTTAAAATAAAAATAATTAACTACTATTTTACTTTAATTTAAAATTTATTTAATTTCTTTATTATTTTCATGTAATATTTATTTTTTGCGTTTTTGATTAATATAAAGCAATTTGCAATAAAAATCAAATGGCTGAATTACTGGATTGAAACATTATATTTTCTACATTCTGTCTATTGTTCATTTATTTTTTAAATTCCATATTTTTTAAAGTTTTAGTATTTAAATTATTCTGCTATATTTAAGATATGGTAACTTTACAATTTTTCCTATATTATAATAGGTAAATAAATATGTAATAAGAAAATGTAGTAATTATGCATACGTATACAATTTAAAATTTTGTTAAAATGTTGGATCCTAACCAAATGAAAATAGCAGGTAAATAAAAAGACAAACGTTACTTAGAGAATTTGGTTACAGATTAATTATCTTTCACCGCGGCATAAACAAAGACTTTCAGCTCATGAATTGGGTGTGTTTTATGGCTTGTCGGATTTCTATTTCTAGTTGAGAAACCTAATTTAAAAATTCCTCTTTTTAAGAATCACCAAATTAAAGGCTCATATCATTACATATAAACATGAAAATTAAATTATTAATTACTTTTGAAAATATCCACCGGTTGATAATTAAACCATATATAAATTTATCATTATATAATAACATATTTTTAACTCAGTACTATATTATCTTTGCAATATATTTCACGTTCTTTTAAATTTCGAACCAGTTTAAATCCTATAACAATTATATTAACTATTTATCTTATTTAATAGTATATTTACTTGTATTTTACGTTTCAGGTAAAATGAAAATTGAAATATAATAAAATAATTTTTATTATATATTTTAATGACAATATTTTTCACCAATATTTCTAATAGATTATATTCTAATAGATTATTCAATATTCCTAAATAGTTCTTTTATATTAAAAGAACTATTTTAGCAAAATTGAACATAATTTCAAATATTCATTACAATTATGAACATTTTTCATAATTGTAAAACTGATGAGTTTCAACACTTTTCATCAAATTCTCACCAATATATATTTAGTATATAACGTAGTAAATTATCTGTTATCTCTACTATAGTAAAATAAATGGCATATTATTTTGTAATTGCCTTTTATGATTAATTTTCCTAAATTTTCTACTACAGGTGCTCTAATAAACAATCGGAAACTGGCTTTACGAGGTAGACCTTAGAAGTCAAATCGCACCTCGATTACCGTGTAGGGTTGCAACATAACATGATAACTGTAATATTCCCTAGAGTATCTATCGTTGTTAGGGATTGGTTATCTAAGTAAAACCTTTGGTCATTCCTTAGCTTAGCAAATCCTCAGATATAAACCCCATCGAGAATGTCTGGGTCAGGCCGAAAATGAGCATCAATCGTGATGGTATTTCAACGGATAATTCTCTTTGGTTCGCTGCCTCCATAGAATAGTACGGTTTAAGACACAGATCGTGTTCAAAGTTGAATAAATACAATGCTGCCGGGGATAGCAAAAGAAAGCCATAATATACAATATTAAAAACTGATTTGAAATTGCTCTTCCTACAACTTAAACACGAAACAGTCAATACAGTGTGAGCGGCTCAATCAGTGCTTTCGATACCAATCGGGATTTGATGCGTTTGAGGCTCAAAATGGAATTAGCCTATCCTTTTAAATTCCAACATTATCAACAAGGTCTGTAATTTTAAATCGACTGTTTGCAAGGACCAAATCATTATTTTTTTGGACGTGAGCTTCGTTGGTTGAGGTGGATGGTCGACCAGAGGGATATTCGTCTTCAATGCGTTCTCCGCCTTCTTTGAACTGTTTGTACCACTTCTAAACATTTCTTACCTATACAGGAATCAAATGCTCGCCGAATGCTTCTGCAACATTTTATACGTTTCAGCAAACAAAATTAAATGCAAGTTCTTTGCTCAATCAATTGACATTTCAAAAATCGTCGGAATCAATTTCAGCGTCTCACAAAACCATGCGTAACTCAAACACTAATGAATATTTTAAGGTCAAATTTCACACAGATGTCAAGGACATGGCCAGCAAACTAAAAAAAGAGAAAAAAAATTGAAATTCCATATGCCCCGGCAATTTTAAATACTTTAAGTAAATGACAATACTTTTTCGCCAGTATTTCATAATATGTTAAAATACGTTTCCAAATTACACGTTTTGATGTAATTGCTTTTTATGTTTAATTTCCTTTTAATTTTCGACTACAGGTGGTCGACTAAACCGTCGGGAACTGACTTTAGGAGGCAGGCCTTAGAAGTCAAATCGCAGCTCGATTTCCGTGTAGGATTGCAACCCAACATGCTAACTCCAATATTCACAAGAACATCTATCATTGTTAAGGATTGTCTATCTATGTAAAACCTTTGATCATCCTTAGCTTAGAAAATCCTCAGACCTAAACCCCATTGAGAATGTCTGGGTCAGGCCGAAAATGAGCATCAATTCTGACGGTATTTCAACGGCTGATTCTGTTTGGTCTGCTGCCTCCATAGAATAGTATTGTTTAAGACACAGATCATGTTCAAAGATGATGTGGATGATAGCAGATGCTATTTTTAAAAGAAAACCGTAATAAACAATATCAAAAACTGGTTTTGAATTTCTCTTTGTACAAAAGTTAATTATATCCAACGAAATCTTCTCAAAGATAATTATGGAACCGAAAGTACGAAAAACAATTAACAAAATAAGAAAGATGAACAGCAACAAATAAAAAAAAAATATAATACACCATTCGCAGCTCGACTGTTAAATTTCATATAGTGTCATTATATAATTATATCTAATCATTCATATTAGTTTACAACATCAAATAGATATTAGCTACAAAACCACATATATGCTCTATATATATATATATATATATATAGTGCTTGATTGCCGGGCGAATAGCGCTCTACGTCACAGGTTTTGGGTTTGGGTCGCGGAGTGGCCACGGATGCTTCTTGTAGTTTGGAATCCACGCCTGTCTAGTAATCGCCTTGAAGATGTAGCGCCAATGAGAAGAATATATATATATATCATCAATGGCGTGACACTCCCACGGTTGGCTATGTTCGTCTGCCTACTGTCAGATTTCTAGACAGGAGATGTTATCTTTTTATGGGGTAGGGTTGTCAAACCTACAATGCTCTACGATCATATTAGACCGGAACTTGCGGTTTAAAGGGGATTCTGAACCACTAAAAACATCCATGTCACCGCCGGGAATCGAACTCTCGAAACATGTGGCACCCAACGCCAGAACGGTAGTCACTCGTCCATCAGGCCCCCATATATAAAGCAAATTGTTTAATTATTGTAAAAATTTATTTTTCAGACAGATATACACTCATGTCCATAAATTAAGGATAATGAAGTTCAGGCAAAGAAAGAGACAGAAGCAAAACAAATTTGACTTATTTGTAAAGTCTATTTATAAACAAAAAGTAAAGAGCAAAAACGATGCTATATGTTTGACATAATTAATAAAAATTGCGATTTTTACTCCCTAGAGTAAATTTCAAAAAAAACCTATTTAAAAAAAAAAAAAAGTATAACATGGTTAGTATGATGGTTAATATGGAGCATGTCTCCCGGACGATGCAATACAGGCCTTACAACGCCTGGGCATGCTGAGTATCAAATTATCAATCTGATCTTGGGGAATATTGCACCACTCATCAAGCAATGCCCTCCGAAGTTCCAGTTGACATGTGGGAGGGGGTTGACGGGCTGCAATTCGTCGGCCAAGCATATCCCACACATGCTCTATTGGTTTCAAGTCCAGTGAGTATGCTGGCCAATCCATACGGGTGATATCCTCCAATTGAAGGCATTCGTCTACAATGTTTGCACGGTGAGGACGGGCGTTGTCATCCATAAACAGAAATTCAGCACCCATGGCGTCCCGAAACAAACGTACATGTTGTTCCAGAATGACATCCCGATAGATGTGGCCTGTCATCTTTACACTCTGAACATGCAGGTCAGTTCTCCAACAAGAATAATTCCTCCCCAAACGAGCCATCCTGCACCACCGCAACGGTGTCGTTCACTGGTGTTCTCTTGGTGGTAACGGGTACCTGGCGCTCTCCATATGAAAGTCCGGCGAGAATCAGACTGCAAACAAACCTGACTTGTCGGAAAACATCACACAAGACCACTGTTGCAGTGTCCACAATGCATGCTCTCTACTTCAGGTTAATCGCAGGCGACAGTGAGTTGCGGTAAGTGGAACGCATCTAACAGGCCTACGAGCATATAGACTATAGACCAATGTGCTCTAATCATCCGTACACGGTCTGCCTTGAAACTGTCGTACCGGTAGCTGAAGAGAGCCGACGAGACAGGTCTGACGCTGTGCTCCGTCCGTTTCTTTTGGCAGTAACTGCTAAATACCGGTCCTCATTCGGCGTTGTAACTCGGGGGCGACCTATGCTGTAACATCTACTCACATTACCATCATATTGGCATCGTTGCCAAAGCCTGGAGATGACACTTTGTTCGATTCCAAGTTCCTCGGATACTTCCAGCTTAGTACGTCCACATTCCAGTCGTCCGATAATTCTACCACGTAAAAATCATCCAAATGCTTCCTTTGTGCCATAACTATGCGGTTATTGCACGGAAAGGCTTTTAAAGTGCTTGTGAACAATTTTACTTCTTTGCCACCATTCCTTATATACCCTTTTCTTACACTCTCGTCATTGTGACGTACTATCCGCGCCATCTGGTGGTTTCCTGTAATTTGCATATTCTTCTTCAAGATGTGTGTGATAATTCTACAGGTGAAATTTTTATTTTAGAGTTCAATTTCTGTGTGATTCTGAATTATCCTTAATTTATGGACATGAGGTATATATATATATGTACAAATGTAACTGCGATTTTCCGATTGTGAAAAATATGTTTGTGTAAGTTGTGCTATAAAAATAAAAAAAATTGTTTAAAATTTTTAAAATTGTTTAAAAATCGCAAAATTTTTAAACATGAATTATATTTATGTTGGATATTTATTAAACTCAGAATTGAAGAATAGTATTCGTTTTAATTTCGCAATTTTTTTATTATTTATTTCTGAAATATAATTTTAAGCATTTATTGAAAATTCTAATTCTATAATGATTGATTTTTTTTTATTAACCTTGCAAATATAATAATAAACAAAACTATAATGTATGTTCAAAATGTCAGAGCTATGCAATTTAAAAATATATATTTTAAGATAATTATGACTACCAGTCTTTTAATTGTCTGTCATTTATTGTAATTTAATTGCGGTCATACGATCCAATAAGAAATAATTCGATAATCAGTTTTTTTTTGCCTTTTAAAATTTTACTAACTACAGTTTTATAAATATATTAAAGCGTTCCAATTATAAAAATCCTAAAAATGAAATCTTTGTTTTTAATTAAAATGTATACGAGAATCGTGGTGTAAGAATATCGACTATGACAATTATAATAATTTAAGACTGAAAATTTACACATTAAATAAATAATTAAAATGCAGCAAAATACTTAGTAACAAATTCAAATTTTATGATCATTAAAAGATTTTTATTTATTCTAACAATGTAATAATTTTTAACAACTCATTAATTACTGAAAATAAAATTTCAATGCCTGAAAATAAATTCATTAAAATAAATGCTTACTTGAAGATTTAAATAATTATACATATTCGTTTAAATTATAAATTATGAGGTTATTTAATAAGATAGTCCCTCGATAATTGAATTTATGCTAAATTGAATAATGCTAAATATGCTAAATTGAACTTTCTTTATTTTTAAGAGAAAAAAAATTACAAACCTATATAAAACTATCTGTTATATGTTTTTTTTTTCTTTGTGTTACAGACATGCACGTTGTAACAAAGAGTATTGTAATGTCAGAAAAAAATATATATATATATTGAGTGAATTTATTGAAACGTTGGATTTTAGAATTTCGAGGAATTAATTAGAACAAGTAATATAAAAAAATTTTTTTGAAGTCAATTCTTTCTTTTTTATCACTCTATTGCAGAAAAGTCCTTTACAAATAAAGTTGAAATTTTCCTCTTACATCTGGCGCCATCTATTAATAGATACATGCAACTTAAATCTAAAAAAAAACCTAAAATTAATGAATTAAATTTAATTAATGAATTAATATTTAAAAAACAATATTATCATGAAGTGTCATCCACTAAAGTTAAAAAAAAATTTACTTGAACTTGAGTGGATGAATAAAAAGTATTTTATGAACGATTGAAAATTTGAACAATATATATATATAGGAGAGTGTCAACAAATAGTATGAATTGAAAAAGAGTACGAAATTCTGCAAACAAAGTCAAAACAAATGTTTTTGGACACCATTAAAAAGGGAAGGGCATATCCCCCCAATCTCAAAAATTTATTCTGAGTTCATTAAAAATTGGGTGGCAAAATGAAGGTATATAAAGCTCCAATTAAGGGTAATTGAAGACTCCAGTCCTTGGTAATGCTAAATCTACTACCTACGTGTCGTTCTGGTGGTCTATGGTCTCAAATAGAAACTGTTAAGCATTTATAAATAGCATGTACATGCAATTACCGAATACATAAAATAAAATAAATAATTATGTTAAAGAAATAATTATTTTTCCGCGATATTCAAAATAGTTTATCTTTAAATCTTAAGCCTATCGATATAAATCAAGGCCCTATAAATAAACCGCACTCCTTTTCACTTATGTTTTATTTATCTTTAAATTTAAGGTATTTAAGCTAATTTAAGTCATAAGATGATGTAAATTAACTGAAACATTCGAGAAGACACATAGTTTATCTTGCACGAAAAATAATGTTTCTTTAACAAAAATACAATTCATCTGTTGTTGTTGTTAAGACTCATCCTCAGTGTTCGACAGCATGGAAAGGATATCCCTGAATAGTCTACTCACGGATGGAAAAAGGGGGCAGCTTAAGTTGTGACGGAGCAGCTATAGGTAGAAGTCTGACTTGACTCCGTGTTGCTGAAGAAGGAGGGCAGTGTCTTTCGGGAGGACTTTTAGGAGAACTACCAGGCATGTGTGTATCGTATGGGAGAAAACTCCCACCAGGTAGTCTGACTAATGAGGCAAGATGCTGAACATCACAAACGCCATCGACGCTTTTCGTTTTTGAAACAGTGATCTACGACATTGCCGCCAACAGATTGAACCTCAGCCCTAATGCTCACTAGCAGCGCGCCTTGATACTAAGCCGCGAGTCAGTCATAATTCATCTCAATTTGCAATATAAAAATTAAAATTACTTGTATTTATATTTATTAAAATGTTATTAACATTTAGTTTTATAACAATGCTCTCCTTTATATATTCTTCTAATATCTATTTTAGAAAAATAAGTGTATATTAAAAATAAAACAATTATATATTTGTTTACACAAAATGCAGCATAAATGTAAATTTTATTTTAAATTGAATCCGAACTTTTATTTCAATTCATTAATGCTATTCATTGATTAAAATAATGGAGCAATAAAAATAAGTAGTTACTTAAAAGTTAATTTAAATTTATAAAAATCAAAGAATAATAATTTCGCCACTATAATCAGCTAGTAATTATACAAATAATTTCCTAACAATATTTTCTTTTTCCTTACTTTCGAATTACTTATTTATTAGAAGTTAGCACAATTTTCGCATTTTAATTATCCTTAATTAAAAACTTTAAATAATCTTATTAAAAGAATACAAATACAAAATAGTTAAACTTTACACAATTGCTTTCTAAAAGTTTCAAAAATTGTACGTCCAAAATTATCGTAAGTTTTTATTTAAAACAACTTTTTATTAAACCACAATCTCGTAAAAAAATCCTTTCCTTTTCATCCAATTAGCAACAGTACAAGAAAAGAAAACCCCTCCTTTTTAATTTTGGCACACACCTATTGGTCGAAATATATGGAATTTAAAAAAAAAAACATACTTAATAGAACTGCCTTGAGTTGAAGCTCGTTAGTTAATTTGATGAATTTAAAAATGAATAGCAATCGTCATTGTTAGCTGTTTGATGTCATTGGTCCAAAAAAAAAATTTAAGATTGCTACAAAAAGGGGTGGGCTGAAAAAAAAAAAAATTCAGCCATTCATCACTCATAAAAAGTTTTTCCCCCCAATAGGATTTATTTTTGTAACTATAAGACCAGAATTTTGACGCAATAAATTTTGAACTACATACTACTGTGCCCAAAAGAAAGACCAATTTTTTCTCCAAAACTCTTTATTTATTCTTCAAAATTTATTTCATCGCATTCAAAGTAATAGCCATCGGACACAACGCCCTTTATGCCAACGTTTTTCCAATCCTCAATGCATGCTAAAAAGTCATCGGCAGAGGTGGCCTTCAAAGTGCTTGTCGATTCACGTTGAATCTCTTCAATCGACTCAAAACAGTATCCCCGGAGTGGTCTTTTGAGTTTAGGGAATAGCCAGAAGTCACACGGTGTGAATACGGGGGTTGTGGATATGAGTTTAATGTTTGGCGAAACAGTCACGAAGAATCAATGCAGTATGAGCTGGCTGTGCGTAAACAAAATTTAATGCTAGTTCTTTGCTCAATTAATTCAGACATTTAAAAATCGCCGGAATCAGTTTTAGTCTCATAAAGTCAAACGTTACTCAAACACTAATGAATATTTTGGCGTCTAATTTCACACAGATGTGCCAACAATCTAAAAAAAAAAAATAATTGAAAATTGGAGTTACATTTTGGACACAGTATTATAGCACTCTGAATCTTTTGAGTTAAAATCTCGTTTTCTTAAAGGAAATATTCCAAGCTAGCGGTTAATTAACCATGTTAAATAATTTTTTAGTCAACTGCACTGCAACATCCTTTAGTATATTTTGAGATATTACCAACGATACAATTTATATTAAAATCTAATGATAAATACAAGACCTTTTTTTAAAAGGTTTTTTTCCCCCTTTATATGAATAAGACGTGCGTAAATATAATTGATGCTTTTTAAATATTAAGAATTTTTATAAGTTAAAACTATTGTCAGCATTTTTAAAAAACAGAAGAAATGCAAGAAAATGGTTGAAATTGTTGCTTTTCAATAAATGTTACTGACAGTGAAATATTTTAAATGGTTATAAATAGTGGATTTTGAGGGGAAAAAAAACCTTTTACTTTATTGTAATTTCTGTAAACAGTTTTGAAAAAGCAAATAAACTTTATTTAAATTTGTATAAGCGTTTTTGGTTTATTTTAAAAATATTCTTGACAAAAATAAAAAAATTTCCGAATTTAATAAAAATATTCATGATATACACTGCAAAGGAAAATTAACAACTAATAAGCAAAACTATAATTAATTAAATAATTTCTCTATGTATTTAATTAACTACGTTTTAAAATTGGTATAAAAGGAAAGTACAAGGAATATCAATTAAAATTTTTAAACTACTATTTTGCATGTTTTGAAAAGTATTTCTTTCTTACAATATATACGAGTAACGAATTATTTTTAAGATTTAAAGTTTAAATAGTATTTAAAAACAGGTTGACATTGATCTTAAGTGTTAATAAATTATGTAAAATCTTCAGTAAATGCATGGATCTATAGAAAATAAAAATTATTGTTTTCATTTGTCCATGGTTGAAACTTCCTTTGTATTTCATGGTTACTAAAGCAAAGATTCTTTTCATTCCACGAAAATGCAAGCTATTTTTTTGTTGTTGTTGTTGTTCTTAATATTCTACACGGTGTTCAGGACTTTTCACGGCGTGAAAAATTCATGGTTCTTTTCTACGCTAATGAGATGGCGTTTTCTTTTTTTTTTCTTCAAAGTACGGAAAAGAGCAGTTAATAACGCAGAAAATCAAGAAAAAAAATTGTTTAGCCAGCAAATTTTGTAGTCAAATTGTATAAACACAACTTATTTTTAAGTAAAAACATAAAATTGATCTCAATGTGAAATAAAAAATATAGACAATATAAATACTATTATAAGTAATATAATGATTATTTCCTGGAAAAAGCAAAATGTTTCTTACAGTTAGAATATTTTTCTTCTAACCTAGCATGTTTTATATTACTTCTTAATGAATTAACGATTGATGTACAAGACATGATTATTTGCGAATTAAAAATATAATAATAATAAATAAAATAAAATTTAATATATATCAATATATTGTAACGTCTCAGCCTATATTAGACCTATAACAGCTTCAAGTAGAGGTTTGTTTTCAGGTTCATGGGAATACTTTAATTTTTTTAACAAGCACTATATGCAAACAACGCACTCTGAATATATAATATATAATAAATAATAATGCACTCTGAATTATACAGAGAAATAAAGATTAAAAACATAAATTTTAACACAAGTGCACGATTAAATTAATAGTGCAGTTCTCTCCAAAGTTGGAGATTTTTAGAGTTCTCGAATCTACGCCGAACAGATTAACTAGTCTGTTACAGACCTGAACTGTTATCACTAGTACAAAACACTAATTGTATGTAATATAACTACCCACAATGTCTCTTGTCTGTTATCAAATTTGAGTGATGGTGGTTAATATACATTTGTCAAATAGCATACATTCCTTTCTCCTGGGAATGAAATGCGAAATTCTCTTCTCGTGATAAAAAAAATTCTATAATATTAACAATAATATGGGTGAATAATATACGCTTGAAAATTGTTTATACCACAAGGAAATTTTTCAACAAATGTTTGATTAGTATAATCATTTTGATATCAAATATGAGTTTGAAAAAAAATGATTATTTTCTTCCTTATGTTTAGAATATACTTTAATTTATCGGGAAAAAATCACCTACCTAAGTTGGATAGTCGCCAGAGAAATTTCAATTATAAAGAGATATTTTTATTCTTGAAATTTTTTGAATCCCTTCAATTCCATGAATTCGTTCACATTAATTTCTGCCACAAGTAGAATCACTGTATAACTAACAACTCAGCTGTTAAGAACTAGCATTTGATAACAGCACTACCACTAGTTCAGATAGAAAAAAATTCCTTATATACATAAAAACGTAAACTTAATTAAAGAGGTACTTGAAATGTCTTAAAATGCTTTTTAAAAATTTAGACCAAATCTTTAGTCTCAGTGTTCTTTATTTTTTTTTTTACTTGTAAAACACATGTACAATCTTTATTGTTCTCTTTTCTTTATTTTATTATGTCAACATTTGTCATAAATTTATTAGATTAATGTTTCTCTAAACATAATCTAATTGCATTAACTGGGGAAAGAATTAATAATAGGAAACATACACAGAGTACGAAATTATGTTAAATATTTCTCTATAGCGGATGTACTTAAATAATAAAATATGCTAATGGCCATGCATTTGTAATATAAATTTATGAATGTAATCATATTTTATAGACAATGGACATTGCAACTGGCGAATTATGGATTTCGGTGTATGATATTGAATATTGTTAATAGTGAAATTGTGAATAATCTGCAGTCAATTTATTTATAGCCAATTTATTTATGCTAACCACAATTACACCAGAGGTAACTAGAATTAATATATGTTATTACCATAAGTATAATAAAGCATTACTAAAATATAAATAACGTAATGTAATCAAATGCTTTCATTTATAACCGATATTCCTCTTCTAAAACCAGCAGCAATGTAGAGCATTTTAAATTACATATTTATTTATAGTATTCTTGAATGAAAATATACAAAAATATACTACATATATTAAAATTAAAGAATAATATTCTATGCTTCAAGTTATTCAAAACAGGAAATTTTCATCACAAATAAAGTCTAGTGATAAAGTGAGCAGCTAACACGCAGGAGGTCTCAGGTTTAAATCCCCAAGGTGGCATTCGTTTATATCCGTTCAAAAACGGGAAGACTCCATGGAGATTGAGGCAAACTGCTTGGTGGAAATTATCTCCAATACGATAAATACGTTCACAATTTTATTATTAGCAGGACATCTACCCTTAAAAGTCTTCCGGAAGTCAGTGTTCTTATGACCCATCGGGATGGCCGTTCTAGGCATATTTCAGTGGAATTCAAGGCCCAACAAATAATCAAAAAAACAGAGTAATAATGTTTGTATACAAAAACTATAATTCCGCGGTGTTTTGCAGTATATAGATATACTACTTTAAATCTATATCCTTTGATCTCTGTTTAATAGTTCTTTGCATTTATTTTTATTTATTTATTTATTTGTTATTGAATCCTTTATACAATTTTATTATTATGGTGCTTTATAAGAGAAAGCGTTTGATGAAGACAAAGCGAAAACACAGCTTATGATCTCCATTTTCGAGACACTCAGAAATGGGCATAAAAATTAATGATTTAATAACGCCCATTAAATATCGCACTTCAAACTTGATAAAATAAAACAAGATCTTGTGCATTACGGAAAAAGCAAAGAAAACTTATTACTCCAGAAACACAATCGCGAGATGCCTTTGAAGTTATTTTGATG
Organism: Caerostris extrusa; assembly: GCA_021605095.1. NCBI lineage: Eukaryota > Metazoa > Arthropoda > Arachnida > Araneae > Araneidae > Caerostris > Caerostris extrusa. The sequence goes on from BPLR01007329.1 coordinate 229,168, forward strand.
CCTTTAAGTTCGAGAAGAACGGAATTAAGTTTCGAGATACTTGTGGCCGCAACGAAAATATTCTGGAGACAAGTGACTTAGAGTGTTCGAGGAGGGAGACGTAATTAGTTTATGCATGGGGAGGCACATTTGATTAAAATATTTCCAGCCTAAGGCGTTTGTTAAATTTAAATTCATCATGAAAAGAATTCAGAGCATGCCTGTTAAAAATAACTTGAAGTGCGTACCTCAAGTAGTGAGATAGGGCGTCGCTACTATAGAGGTGCGTGCTGTAGCTTCTTGTTCGCTCGTAACTCTTCTTTTATGAATAAATCAGTTACCTAGACGGGAAGTCGGCTAGCAAATTATGAGGCAAAGATTAGACTAGAAGTCTACGAAGACAGCACGCGAGTTGGTTAGTATTTTTTTTAAGGGACTACATAAAATAAGATTTTTTTTTTTTTTATACGTAGGGATTTTTTTCTGTCCTAATTTTCCCTCAACAACTAGAAATGCATAACATAGTGGAATTCAAGGCCCACTGATAATCATAAAAAAAAGCACGAGTAATATTGCTTATACAAAAACATTAATTGTTTGACGTTGTTTTACAGTATATTGATATATAACTTTAAATCTATAGGCTTTGATCTCTGTTTAATAGTTCTTTGGGTTTTTTTTTATTTATTTATTTATTATTGAACCCTTTTACACAATGTTATTGTTATCGTGCTTTAAAAGAGAAAGCTTTTGACTTAAGAAGAGAACTACAAACTTTCAATAATGAAAAAAACACACGAGTAATAATGTTTATACAAAAACAATAATTGTTCGACGTTATTTTATAGTATATACATATACTACTTTAAATCCATATCCTTTGATCTTGTTTAATAGTTTTTTGGTTTTTCTATTATTTATTTATTTATCATTGAATTCTTTACGGAATTTTATTATTGTCGCGCTTTAAAAGATAAATATTTAATGAAGAGAACTACATACTTCAATGGAATTAAAGTTTCACCGATAATCAATAAAAAAATGTGTAATGTTATTTATACAAAAATATTGATTGCTTGACGTTGCTTTACAGTATATTGATATGTACTTTAAATCTATATCCTTCGATCTCTGTTTAATAGTTCTTTTGATTTATTTCATTATTATTGAATCATTTACACAATTTTATTACTATATCGTCCTTTAAAAGTGAAAGCTTTTGACGAACGAAGAGAACAACATTCAAATTCCAGTGGTTCAAAATCCACTGATAATAAATGAAAAAACACACGAATAATATTGTTTATAAACAAAAACAATAATGTTCCGACGTTGTATTACAGTAGATTGATTACAACTTTAAATCTATATCCTTTTGTTCTCTGTTTAATAGTTCTTTGGGTTTATTTTTATTTATTTATTTTTTATTGAATCCTTTACACAATTTTATTATTATCGTGCTTCAAAAGAGCAAGCTTTTCATGTACGAAGCGAAAACACAGCTTATGTTCTCCATTTACGAGACACTCAAATCTGAGCATAAAAATTAATTATTTAATAACGCCCATTAAATATCGCACTTCAAACTTGATAAAGTAAAACAAGATCTTGCGCATTACGGAAGAAGCAAAAAGAAAAGTTATTTCGCCAGAAACACAATCGCGAGATGCCTTTGAAGTTATTTTGATGCCTTAAGTTCAAGAAAAACGGGATTAAGTTTCGAGATACTTGAGGCCGCAACGAAAATATTCTGGAGACAAGTGACTCAGAGTGTTCGAGGAGGGAGAGGTAATTAGTTTATGCATGGGGATGCACATTTGATTAAAATATTTCAGCCTAAGGCCTTTCGTTAAACTTAAATTCATCATGAAAAGAATTCCCGAACATGCCTGTTAAAAATAACTTGAAGTGCGTACCCAAGTAGTGAGATAGGGCGGGCGCTGCTACAGAGGTTCGTGCTGTAGCTTCTTGTTCACTCGTATCTCTTCTTTTATGAATAAAAGTGGGATACCAAGTGGGGAAGTCGGTGAGCAAATTATGAGGCCAAGATTAGACTGGAAGTCTACGAAGACAGCACGCAAAAATAGCTAGTATTTTTATATTTTTTTTAAAGGACTACATACAATAAGATTCTTTTTTTATATACGCTAGGGATTTTTTTCTGTCCGAATTTTCTATCAAACAACTAGGGATCCTTTTTTATTAACGTTTCGTAATTTTTCCCTACCAGTTTCGTAATTTTTTTTGTGCAGTGTCTGTCATGCAGGGCACATTGAATAATTGCTTCCACACCGAGAGGGAAAAAAAGGGAAGAAACGGAACCAATGACTATTTCCGTGCCCGAGACCGAAACTTATAATTTGCTGTTACTTTAATTGAGGAGGAGGGGGAAAGGGAGGGAAAACGGAATTGCGTTCCCACACACGCCTTTAAGAAAAGGGAAAAATTATTACCAGTTGCTATGGAAATGGGAAAATTAATTCGAGATGAGAATGCTTTATAATTAAATTTCCCAGCGAAATTCTTTAGTCCGTTTTAAGTAGCAAAAATTAAAAAGGATGAATGAAAATAGGGTAATGTTCAAAAAATGTGCAATTAGGCCTAAACCGGAGCAATTTAAACTTTAAAGTAGTAATGCTTTTGCTAGTTCAAAAGCGAGGAAAAGCATCGAAAAGTTTTCTAACTATTTGGAATGGAAAATTTACTATTCCTGATATTCAATTTTGAATGATATATGTTCACATAAATTCTGAGTAAGAATTATGCATTTATGAGCCAAAATGGAAAATTAAAAAGTGGAATTTTATTCTTAATTAAAAATTCGCATTTTTTTTTTCTTTTATATTTGCATGATGAAGTGTTTAACATAATTCCAAAAAACTGGACTATATATTCTTTGTATTAGCATGTTTTTGAAGTAATTAATCTGACTTAAAATATTCGTCAAAAAAATAATAATCTAAATAATTCTTTTTAAATATTTATTCTGAAAATTGACACCAATTATTATTTGATTATTAAATTTATTTCACGTTATTGAGTGCTTGTGTAAAACTCAAATCTTCATATAAAATAATCATATATATTTTGTGCATCAATGCAATTTATTATTATTTAATAAATTATTATTAACAATAATAACAACAACAGTTTTATGTTTTCATAATTTTAGAATTAAATTAAGTATCTTAGTTTATTGCGTTTTAATCTTCAGTGTCATATTTTAGTGTAAAAGGCCTAAAAATATAATGTATATTAATGTCCAATGAGTTATGTCCAAAATGAATAATGTGCTTAAAAGTCTTTTTTTCAGGGTAAAAGGTTTAAAAAGATAATGTGTATTAATGACTCAATGAACTAAATTTGCCAAAAAAAAAACTTAATTCTGAAATTTGCAGAGAAGTTAACAAATATAAATTATTTGAACAAAATATGTAATCCTTTTTTCCATCATTATAAAAATGAAAAATTGAAAACATTACTATTTTACTTTGCTAATACTTAATGGTTATCTATTCTTGAAATAAGATACACATTATTTAGTTTCGCTTACACAATAAAACATAAACAGTTTTGAAACTAAATACAAAGAAGTATAATAATAATAAAAAATGTAAGTGCGGTGTGATTGAGGCAGATATTTGAGAATTCAAAGCTTTATTTACACACACACACATACAATTAGAGACACAACATATTTAACACATTTAATGACAGGTAATTATAGATTCGTGGAAAGACTCTACTTCTAACTCGAAAACCCGAAATTCGAATACGCGCAGAGTGCGCGAAATATACTTCCTCTCAGGGTGAGAGTCTGTAGGCTAACCGATCATTTCTGCTGAACGCGACATGTGGCGTTCTTGCCAGAACATAGAAGGAAGCATTGTTACGAATGTAATTTAAATTTTTTTTTTATTGATTACATTTTTTCAGATTTTCGAGCAGTAATTAAATGTTACTAATCAAGTCATGCTCACTGATAACGGGGGTATTTATTGTGAAGGAAATCTCAGATTCAAATCGGCAGACGCATCATTGCAGTCTCTCCTTTGAAAACCGATGCGACTCGATGAGTATCAAGAAAACATGTACTATGTGAAGGTTTTCTCCCATTAATTCTGCCGTAAGACGATGTTTTTCATTCATAGCCTATCTATGAGCTTTTTGAAAAATATACTAGTGCAGGCGCGCACACATGATTTTTTTGGAGGGAGGGGAGGAGTTTATAAAAGCAAACTGTAACCGTTTGGGAAAGTTCAATAGGTTTTAATACGTCATCTACTTAGGATCGAATTTAAAATTTTAATTATTATTATAAATAACTAACATTGTAATAAGCATTCTAAATAGTATTGCACTAATTTTGGTCCAAATACATAAAAAAGGAAATCGTTAGAATAAAATGCACTATCAAAAAATAAAATTTATTTTTTAAAAAAAAATTACAAAATTATAAATAAAAATTCAATTTTCTTTTTCTCTTTTGCCAGCTTATCGATTACATATCTTATTTCAACTACAATATTCTGATGAATATTTAATAAAGCTAAACCATTTAGACGTTTCTCGCCCTACTGTCTTTCTCAAATTGGTTTTCAACCTTCGTAGCGTTGAAAAGATCTTTCATTCTCCTATGATGTCACTAATAGAGCGGCGAATAAGTGTAATAAGAGATATTATATTAGGACATATGTTCTTCCAATCATCTGAATGTGTTTTTGCATATTGTAGTTTTGGAAAATTTATGGAAGCAATTTCTAAAATGGAGGTGCTTGTTTAAACGTTATAAAATTTTCAAAATTTATAAAATCATGTAATTTTATTTCTGTCAATTTATGGTCATTTGGAAAAAGTGCATCAAGTTATTGTAATGTAATTTTGAGATTAATAAAACCTCTTTCAATTGTCTCAGAAATTGATCTAAAAATGGTATAAATATCATTTTTCGAAAAACTAATAGACTGGTATTTGCTAGGAGGTAATTCTCAGTTTCTTTTTATTATCAAATCGAATTGAGTTAGATCACTAACAGCAGTAATAAAATTTTAAATTGAATGTCGGAATCTTTGCGAAAAGGACTAATTTGAACATTGACATCATCATCAATAAAATTCACGCAGAGTAAAAATCGTTACCTGACTATCGTAACTATCAACTATCTATTGTTATCGTAACAATTTACACAGACGAATTGCCTATGCGAACAATTTATGTATTATAGGAAAAATTCTAAAAAAATTCTCAAGACATTTCAAAAAAATGTTAATACTTTGGGCAAGACATTTCAGAAAAACATAATGTTTTTTGTATGGCTACGGTCTAAATTTTTTCGAATGCTCATATCGCATCTGGTATCGTACGTCCCAAAGCTGGTTGAGTTCCGGAATCGTCGATTTAGTATATCAACGCGGTGATTAGTCTGAGATTGCATGTTTGAAAAATTTGGTATTACGATGGTTCATCCGATTCTATTTCCACAGACTGTAAACAATATTGAAAGCGGTTGTGAAAGTTATGCAAATATGCTTACATATTTCGTTTAGATGGGTTTTAATTTTTGTCATTGCAGAAAATCTTCCTATGTCAATATGAATATACTGGACTTTAATTTTTGTCATTGCAGAAAATCTTCATGCCTTCGTGCTCATTAAAACGAATGTATTTTTAATGTTGATTTCTCCATACACTGTGACACAGCGGCCCATAAAAGAATTAGCATTCACGTTATACATGATCAGTGATCTGTGTAACATCTATCTCGCATCTATCTTTCATCTATCTCGCCAGTGATCTTGAGTATACATTTTTCTCGTACATCCAAGTATTACTTTGCTTAACCCTAGATTATGCGTACCCAGTTTGGAAGCCACTGCACTAAAGGAATATAATGCCCATCGATTCTCAAAGAATAATAAATGGTACATAAATTTAATTTGAGCAAACAATTTTAAAAACATGCTACCACGCAAAGTTTATAAAATAAAAATCCAAACAAACAAACATTATGCTTAATAACTTTTAGTTTTTAATTAAGAAACTTTATTCTAATATCTTTTTCTCCTTCATAAAATTAGATGCAGTAAATCTCGTTTTAAAAGAAAAAAAAAATAGTTAAAATTAAACCAAAATTTTATTTTATTTTATTTTTTTTTTGTACACCAGCTTAATTGAATAACCGATTCCAAACGTAAACCGTATCAAATTGTATCTTGTAAACGAATTCACGCCAGCTTGTTTACAACTAGTTAACGACAATTAATGTGTTCCTAACGATACAAGCTGCCAGTCAGATTAGATATTGCTTTCTGGGGCGGCCTGATTCATTCGAACAACAGAGCCCTTTCTCCATCAGTCTCCGATAAAATCGCATGATAAACCTCTCCAACTAACTACGAACTGCTTCACTTGGACTGCGCGCTGCATTAATTGCACTCATTAGGTGCTTCGCCATTTTTATCAGCAGTTGCAGTAATTTAGCAGTATTTATGTGGCAGGAGGTCATTTAACAATTCCACATAAAATACAGCTTGTCCCTGCTGAGAAACGTCAGATAAATTTCGTTGGGAAATGTGTGTTACTTTTCTTTTCGGTATTGCAGTAGTAGTTAGGACTCTTAGTAATTGGCTTAAAATTTAAAGCCTTGTTTTGTAAAAAATTATCGTCATGATTAGTTAGAAATAATAAAAATCACTAGGAGCTCCTTCTATATAAGAATCTTAAAATAAATATACTTTATAATTCAGTATTTTCTTTAAATTTAATACATTTCACCATTTATTAATAATCGAACTTTTAAATGAGCTAGAACCATCAGTCATTTGATAGTAGAAATAAAATAACTAGTATTAAGTAGACATTTCTTATTAGTTTCTATTTAAAGAATTGTATAACCTTTCAGAATTAACTTTATGAATAATTTTTCATTTTAAATACTAATCATTTCTTAAAAAATGGTATTTCATCTAGTTAACAGAAGAATAATAGAAATATTTTTGTTAATTATTATTTTTTGTCAGTAGAATTATTAATAAGCGCCATTCAGAAATTAAAAAAAAAAATATCAGCGATTGTTGTTCATCGTTTATTTTGTTCAACGATTTTATTTACACGTAAAATTACTCTTAAAAGTTGTAATTTAATAATAAATTAAACAGTAATTCATACTTTCATCTTAAAGTTTGTTTTTTAAACAACATAATCTTTTAATCAATGTTTGAATTCGAAATATATTCTTCAATTTGTAGGAAATATAAAGCAACTTTTTAAAAATTATAATTTTTTTTTAAAAAAATATTTTAAGTAAAATATTTTCTCGTGATTTATAAATCTATTGAACTTATATATATATATATATATATATATATATTTTATTATTTTTTTATTCTATATATTTTATTGATTTATTATTTTACTATATTAAATAATTGCGTAGAATCTACTATTTGTTTCTTAGTGATTTGCGCATCCTTAATTGAAGAGATTATTATTTCTTGAGTTTAACAAATATATCATCGGGGATTTATGCATAACTTTAATTATTTTTAAATAGATTAATTAATTATTAATTAATCTATTGATTTTTCTTTTGATCCATTAGCAAAATTTAATTACAAAAATTTATTTTGTTTATTCTTAGAAATATGCTAAGAAAAAATGTCTTTTTTTCTTTTAACTTCCTTTTTTTTAGAATTAATTATTTTGCATATTCTTATTGGTTTGCACAAAGTATCTTAAGGTGAGTTCCCAGTGAATACTAAATTCTCAGAAGCAGAATGCCAGTGAATAAAATGCCATTCATTTATATATAATTACATGTAATGCAGACATTATTTATTGGTTGGATTTCAGCTATAGCGATGTATGTACAGCAAAAGAGACACTTTCTTTGCACATCACCTCTGTACCTAGGGCTATGAAGCCATTTACCATTTAGAAAAGAGGAGGTTGGAACATCATAGGCTTCTCATATACCACGAATAGCCTATTTAAGGGTGTTGTGGGGACGACAATTGCTTTCATGATGACATTTAAGGGTAACTGTTGCCTTTTGACCATGAGACGGGCAGTGAACATAAAATCTCTAGACGTTGAACTACAATTAATGAGAATTTTAATCTTGTCCCATTGTCTTGTTCATACATTAGCTTTTCTTTGAATTTTATACAAATTCTTTAACAACATTCCTACTTGAGCATATGAGACCAGACCCTTTTTTTCTTTAGTATGAACAATTTTACATGGGAGGCATCATGGTTGATGCGAGACAATGAAGGGCATCACCGCAATTACTCATTTCATGGCAGTGACTGCAAAGCATGCGCCTTTTGATCCGCATACTATATATATGTTAATTGTAAGCACTACGCTAAACAATTACTGTTTTCATCTACCTTTGGCATTCATAGTAATAAAGCATTACATTTTTTATGATTTATAACTTAATTTATAACATCATTTACATTTTAATTAATTTTTCGTCATTATGTTTTTAGCTCTTAATGATATTGTCTTCTTTTATAAACACCACCTGTTATAATAACAATATTTTAAACAATATGCAGCTTATCCTTGTATGACAACAACAAAAAAAAATGACAAAATATGTCTTATGATTTTTAATAAATATATCATGCAGAAAACAGTCTTCTTTTTCTTCCACGTCTGAAAATTAAATATTCAGAATAATCTCGACCAGCTCGTATTTACATGAAGATCTACCGAAGACGCAGTGGTACTTAGCGTAGGTATCTACTGCGGCGAGGCATTTGTTCCCTTAAGGCATTATAATCCTATCACGGGGCATCGCCGTAATGTCTTAAGTTGGGGAAGAGGACGCGATAGTCCAAATCCGTTAACATAGTCGAGAATTGCAGGGCAAACAAGCAAAGAGGGGCGGCAAATATTTACAAGAGGATTAAACAGGGGCGCAAGGCGGCTTGTCTTGTATTCGGAACAGCTGTGAAATGAGATTAAGTGCAGCGGAGGCGGTAGGTGAAAAAACGGGCGGCTCCAGGATTTAAATATCGGTAGGTTTGAAAAGAAGTGGGACACGTTGAGTCATTTATACTAATATAATAAAAGAATTTGTCTTCCTTACAAATATTTACACCAAAACTGATGCATTTTCAAGATGGTAAATCACATTATGCTTTTTTACTTACTCAGGAGTGGGAATTTCTGCAAAAGGATTATGTCTTTCAGGTAAAATATTAGAATTTTTATTTTATTGTCGTATATATGTGTGTGCAATAGAATGTAGGAGAAAAAAATAATCATAAAGATTGCGCTCAAATATTTTATTAAGAAAGCATAACTTTGCAGGATCATCCTGAGTAAGCAACAGAAGGTAGTGTAAATATTGTAAAGGTGCGACCAGTGTTCGCAGGAAATCTTAAACAAACTTATAGTATGTAAAATTTGAATATAGAAATCAAGTCATAGAACAACAGAGAAAGGAAATATCGAATCCTAAGTTACAGAAAAATATATTTTTATTTTTTTCCCAAGAAATTTGTTGGATATATTGGAATTTTGTGTGTGTTTTTACGTGTAATTTATTACCCTGAAATTATGAAGGAACTTTTATTTATCATAGTCTTATCTAAATTAATTCCTCAGTTGTCAAAAAGTTATATCTGATTAATACATTTGAAATACATGTCTTATTTCATCCATATTTTGAATCTAATTTAAAAGGAAAAGATTATTAAGATCTAGTATTTATAAAATTTAATTTAATTCTATTGCTTATACTTTTTCTTTCTTTAATTTTATTCGGTTTGCTGAAACTTGCTTATATAAGGATTTTGATGGTTTTGACAAATGCATTATGGGATTTTTATTATCTAACTTCATTATTTTTTGTTGCATGGGAAAAACAGAAATCTTTCATCTGGCATCAGAATTAATGTTTTCTTTTCATATCCATCTATTACATGTATCATCAAATATACTGTTTTTTCACAGTAGTATGGATAACACTGGCCTGAAAGGGGAATTAAATTAATTATATTACTTACATAATAACTGCATACCTTTATAATAAAAAAAAGTAACAGTAGCAGTAATTTCTGTTAAACATTTTCTTTAAACACTTCTTCTTCTTCTTCATTTGTGTAAAACAGCCGTAGTTGCCAAGGCCATCTGCCTACTGGCGGATTTCGAGACATGAGACGTCAAGACTACGCCCAACGATCCACAGCCAATCAATAAAAAAACACATGTAATATTGTTTATGCAACATTATTTGTTTGACCATGCTTTTAAACTATATTGATATATTGTTTTTAATCTATATCCTTTGATATCTGTTTAATAGTTCTTTGGGTCTCCTTTATTTATTACTGAATCCTTTACACAATTTTTATTATTATCGTGCTTTAAAAGAGAAAGCTTTTGATGTACGGAGCAGAGAAAACAAGCAGCTTATGATCTCCATTTACGAGACACTCAGATCTGGGCATAAAATTTAATTATTTAATAACGCTCATTAAATATCGAACTTCAAACTTGACAAAGTAAAACAAGATCTTTGCATTACGAATGAAGCAAAAGAAAAGTTATTACTCCAGAAACACAATCGCGAGATGCCTTTGAATTTATTTTGATGCCTTAAGTTCTGGAAGAACGGAATTAAGCTTTCGAGATACTTGAGGCCGCAACGAAAATATTCTGGAGACAAGTGACTTAGAGTGTTCAGAATTCGAGGCGGGAGACGTAATTAGTTCATGCATGGGGATGCACATTTGATTAAAATATTTCCAGCCTAAGGCGTTTGTTAAATTTAAATTCATCATGAAAAGAATTCCGAACATGCCTGTTAAAAATAACTTGAAGTTCGTACCTCAAGTAGTGAGATAGGGCGGAGCTGCTGCAGAGGTGCGTGCTGTAGCTTCCTGTTCATTCGTATCTTTTCTTTTATGAATAAATCAGATACCAAGAGTGGAAGTCGGCGAACGAATTATGAGGCCAAGATTAGACTAGAAGTCTACGAAGACAGCACGCGAGATGTTAGTATTTTTTAAAAGACTATATACAATAAGATATTTTTTTTTTTTTTTTTTTTATACGTAGGAATTTTTTTCTGTTCGAATTTTCTTTCAAACAACTAGGGATCCTTTTTATTAACGTTTCGTTATTTTTCCCTACCAGTCTCGTAATTTTTTGTTGCAGTGTCTGTCATGCAGGGCACAGTGAATAATTGCTTCCACACCGAGGGAAAAAGGGAAGAAACGGAACCAATGACTATTTCCGTGCCCGAGAACGAAACTTATAATTTGCTGTTACTTTAATTGAGGAGGGGGAAAAGGGAAGGAAAAAAACGGAATTGCGTTCCACACACGCCTTTAAGAAAAGGGGAAAATTATTACCAGTTACTATGGAAATGGGAAAATTATTTCGAAATGAGAATGCTTTTATAATTAAATTTCACAGCGAAATTCGTTAGTCTGTTTTAAGTAGCAGAAATTAAAAAGGATGAAAGAAAATAGGGTAATGTTCTAAAAATGAGCAATTAGGCTTAAACAGGAGAAATTTAAACTTTAAAGTAGTAATGCTTTTGCTCGTTCAAAAGCGAGGAAAATCATCTAAAAGTTTTCTAACTATTTGGAATGGAAAATTTACTATTCCTGATATTCAATTCTGAATGATATATGTTTATATAAATTCCGAGTAAGAATTATGCATTTATGAGCCAACAAGGAAAATTAAAAAGTGGAATTTTATTTTTTATTAAAAATTCTATTTTTTTTTTTTTATTTTTGCATGATTGAGTGTTTAACGTAATTGCATAAAAACAGGACTATATATTATTTGATATTAGCTTGTTTTTGCAGTAATTAAATTATCTGACAAACAATTTTCATCAAAAATAATAATCTAAATAATTCTTTTTAAATATTTATTCTGTAAAATTGGCAGGAATTTTTGTTTTATTAAAGTAATTTTAAGTTATTGAGTGTTACTGTAAAATGCTAGTATTCATATAAAATAAACATTTATATTTGTGTATCAGTATAATTTATTATTATTTAATATATTAATATTAATAGTAATAACTATAACAGTTTTATGTTTTCGTAATATTAAAATTAAATTAAACATCATAGTTTATTGCATTTTAGTCTTCATTGGCATATTTTCAATGTAATAGTTCTAAATTTCTAATAAAAATTCTAAAGTTCATTAGTATTTAATAGACTAAATTTGCCCAAAACAACTTTAAACAATTAAATTCTTCGAACAAAATATGTAACACGTTTCTACATCACGATAAAAATGATAAATTGAAAACATTAATAATTTTCTTTGCTAATACATAACAATGGCGCTTGATGGCCGAGTGTCTGGCGTTATATGCCACAAGTTTCTGGCTTGATTCTCGGTCGTGCCATGGATGTTTGCAGTGGTTCCGGATCCATTTTAAACCGTAGGTCTCAATTTAATATGATTGTAAAGTATTCAGCGTAGGTCTAGCAATCCTACTCTTTAAAAAAGAAAATCTTTCTGTCTGGAAATCTGCCAGTTGGTTGGCGCCCTTGGCCTACCACGGGCTGTAGAGGCAGCGAGTTAGTTAATACTTAATGGTTTCCTATTGTTGAAATCAGATATGCAGGATTTAGTTTCATTTGCATATTAAAACATAAACAGTTTTGAAACTAAATATAAAAAAATAAAAAATAATTTAATAATACTTTTTATGGATTCTTTTTATTTTACAGATCTTCGAGCAGCAATGGTCCCTAACTACTCAAATCATGCCCAGTGATATCGTTGGCAGCTATTGTGAATGATATCTCAGATCAAATCTGATGGAGCCCATTACAGTCACTGTTTTCAAAAACGATGCGACTCGACGCATATGTAGATAACACGTACTTTGTAGAGAGTTTCTCCCAACCGACATTTTGGTATCGCAGGTTTCAGGTTGGATACTGGCGGAGGCATGAATGCTTATTAATGGTTCGGAATCCACTTTAAACTGTAGGTATCTATCTGTTTAGACTCGCGTGCACAAGATGACCGTAGAGCGACAAACCAAACACAACTAACATACAAATGCCACACAGTTAACAATATTTCTATCACAAACAATGTTTTTCTTTCTTAGCCAGCCTGTGAGATGTTTGAGACATATTTTTTTTTTCATATTTTGAGATGCACACTGAATTTTTTTTTTTTTTTTTTTTGAGGGAAGGAGGAGTTTATAAAAGTAAACTGTAACCGTTTGGGGAAGTTCAATAGGTTTTGAAACTAATTAGAATAACTAAATAAAAATAGGAAGCTAAATATACTAATAGGATATCCACTTAAAATAAATTAAAAATTTTAATTATTATTTATAAATAACGAACATTATAATAAACATTGTAAATCGCATTGCACTAATTTTGATTCAAATACATTAAAAAGTAATACATTAAAACTAAAATGTACTGCCAAAAATATAATTTAATTAAAAAAAACAATAAAAATCAATTTTCTTTTTTATCTTTTGCCAGTCCATCAATTACATATCTCATTTCAACTACAATATTTTGATGAATATTTAATAAAGCTATACCATTTAGACGTTCTGGCCCTACTGTCTTTCTCAAATTGGTTTTCAGCCTTCTTAGCGTTGAAAAAGATATTTCATTCGCGTATGATATCACTAATAGAGTGGCGAATAAGTTTAATAAAAAATATTATATTAGATATATGTTCTTCCAATCACTTGAAATGAGTTTTCGCATATTGCAGTTTTCGGAAAATTTATGGAAGCAATTTCTAAAATGGAAGCATTTGTTTAAATATTGTAAAATTTTCAAAAGTTCGTAAATCGTGTAATTTTATTTCTGTCAATTTATGGTCGCTCGGAAAAGGTGCATCAAGTTGTTGTAATGTAATTTTGTGATTAATAAACTACTCTTTCAATTGTCTCAGAAATTAATCTAAAAATGGTATAAATATCATTTTTTGAAAAAAATAGAATGGTATTTGCTAGGACGTAAAGTTCTTTTTGTTACCAAATTAAATTGAGTTTGATCACTAATAGCAGTAATAAAATTTTAAATCGAATTTCGGAATCTTTGCGCAAATAATATAATATGAACAATTCCGTAAAAATTTCAAATTAAACTAATAATTCAGTTATCCATAACATAATTAGTAGTCACGTAATACATGATCATACACTCGCAAATGATCGTGAGTCTACATTTTTCCCGTACCTCCAAGTATCACGTTGTGTAACCCTAGGGCACGCGCACCCCAGTTTGGAAACTATTGCACTAGTGGAATATAATGCTTACTGATGCTCAATTTGCGAATCAACGAATAAGAAATGATACGCAAATTTAATTTGAGTAACAATTTTAAACAAGCTACCATGCAATGTTTATCAAATACAAATCCCAATTATTCATAACAACTTTTAGTTTTTAATTAAGAAATTTTGTTGTAATTTATCCGTCATAAAACGAAATACATAATCTATCAAAAGCACACAAGTAATATTGTTTTCATACAAAAACAATAATTCCCCATTGTTTCACAGTAGATTGATATACAACTTTAAATCTATATCCTTTGATCTCTGTTTAATAGTACTTTGGGTTTACTTTTTATCTATTTATTTATTATTGAATCCTTTACACAATTTTTTTTTTATCATGCTTCAAAAGAGAAAGCTTTTGATGTGCGAAGTGCAAACACGGCTTATGATCTCCATTTACTAGACACTCGGATCTAGGCATAAAAATTAATGATTTAATAACGCCCATTAAATATCGCACTTCAAACTTGATAAAATAAAACAAGATCTTGTGCATTACGGAAGAAGCAAAAGAAAAGTTATTACACCAGAAACACAATCGCGAGATGCCTTTGAAGTTATTTTGATGCCTTAAGTTCCGAGAAGAACGGAATTAAGTTTCGAGATACTTGTGGCCGCAACGAAAATATTCTGGAGACAAGTGACTTAGAGTGTTCGAGGAGGAAGACGTAATTAGTTTATGCATGGGGAGACACATTTGATTAAAATATTTCCAGCCTAAGGCGTTTGTTAAATATAAATTCATCATGAAAAGAATTCCGAGCATGCCTGTTAAAAATAACTTGCAGTGAGTACCTCAAGTAGTGAGATGGGGCGTCGCTACTACTGAGGTGCGTGCTGTAGCTTCTTATTCGGTCTTATCTCTTCTTTTCGGAATAAATCAGATAGCAAGTGGGGAAGTCGGTGAGCAAATTATGAGGCCAAGATTAGACTAGAAGTCTACGAAGACAGCACGCAAGATAGTTAGTATTTTTTTAAAAGACTATATACACTAAGATACTTTTTTTTTTTATACGTAGGAATTTTTTCTGCCCAAATTATCCCTCAACAATTATAAATGCATACCTCAGTAGAATTCTAGGTCCACAGATAATCATAAAAAAACTCATGAGTAATATTGTTGATAGAAAAACATTAATTGCTTGACTTTGTTTTACAGTTTATTGATATACTACTTTAAATCTATATTCTATGATTTCTGATTAGAAGTTCATTTTGGATTTTTTTTTGATTCTTTAAACTTATTATTAGATCCACAAATTTATTTTTTATTACATAATTTTTATTATTATCGTGTTTTAAAAAGAAAAAGATTTTCTTGTACGAAGATAACTACATACTTCAGTGGAATTCAAGGCAAACTGATAATCCATAAAAAAACGAGTAAAATTATATACATAGAAACAAAACAAGTATATATTGTATGCATGCAAACATTAATTGCTAGACTTAGTTTTGAAGTATATTGATATGCTACTCAAATCTATATCCTTTGATCTCTGTTTAATAGTTCTTTGGTTTTATTTTATTTATTTATTTATTTTTGAATCCTTTTCACATTTTTATTATTTATCGTGATTTAAAAAGAGAAAGCTTTTGATGTATGAAGCGAAAGCACGGCTTATGATCTCCATTTACGAGACACTCATATCTGGGCATAAAAATTAATTATTTAATAACGCCCATTAAATATCGCACTTCAAACTTGATAAAGTAAAACAAGATCTTGTGCATTACGGAAGAAGCAAAAGAAAAAGTTATTACTCCAGAAACACAATCGCGAGATGCCTTTGAAGTTATTTTTGATGCCTTAAGTTCAATAAGAACGGAATTAAATTTCGAGATACTTGAGGCCGCAAAGAAAATATTCCGGAGGCAAGTGACTTAGAGTGTTCGAGGAGGCAGACGTAATTAGTTCATGGGGATGCCCATTTGATTAAAATATTTCCTGCCTAGGCGTCTGTTAAATTTAAATTCATCATGAAAATAATTCCCAGCATGCCTGTTAAAAATAACTTGAAGTGCGTACCTCAAGTAGTGAGATAGAGTGGCGCTGCTACAGAGGTGCGTGCTGAAGCTTTTTGTTCACTCGTATCTCTTCTTTTATGAATAAATCAGTTACCAAGAGGGGAAGTCGGTGAGCAAATTATGAGGCCAAGATTAGACTAGAAGTCTACGAAGTCAGCAAGCGAGATGCTTAGTATTTTTTTTTTTTTTTTTTTTATGGGACTACAATAAAATCCTTTTATACGTAGGGATTTTTTCTGTCCAAATTTTCCTCAAACAACTAGGGACGCGTTTTTATTAACGTTTCGGGTTCCCCCCTCCCAATTTCGTAATTTTTTTTGTGCAGTGTCTGTCATGCAGGGCACAGTGAATAATTGCTTCCACACCGAGAGGGAAAAAAAGGGAAGAAACGGAACCAGTGACTATTTCCGTGCCCGAGACCGAAACTTATAATTTTCTGTTACTTTAATTGAGGAGGGGGGGGAAAAAGGAGGGAAAACGGAATTGCGTTCCACACACGCCTTTAAGAAAAGGGAAAATTATTACCAGTTGCTATGGAAATGGGAAAATTAATTCGAAATGAGAATGCTTCATAATTAAATTTCACAGCGAAATTCTTTAGTCCGTTTTAAGAAGCAAAAATTAAAAAGGATGAATGAAAATAGGGTAATGTTCTAAAGATGAGCAATTATGCCTAAAGCAGAGCAATTTAAACTTTAAAGTAGTAATGCTTTTGCTCGTTCAAAAGCGAGGAAAAGCAACGAAAAGTTTTCTAACTATTTGGAATGGAAAATTTACTATTCCTGATATTCAATTTTGAATGATATATGTTCATATAAATTCCGAGTAAGAATTATGTATTTATGAGCCAACAAGGAAAATTAAAAAGTGGAATTTTATTTTTCATTAGAAATTCAAATTTTTTTTTTCCTTTTATATTTGTATGATGAATTGCTTAATGTAATTGCATAAAACAGGAACTATATATTATTCGATATTAGCATGTTTTTGCAGTAATTAAATTATCTGACATAAAATATTGATCAAACTAAATAATAATATAAATAATTCTTTTTAAGTATTTATTCTGTAAAATTGGCAGCAATCATTGGTTTATTAAATCTATTTCAAGTTATTGAATGTTAATATATAGTATAAAATAAATAGTATACTAGAATTCATATAAAATATACATACTACTAGTATTAACTATAATAATATACTAATAATAATAATACTAGAATACTAGTATTCATATAAAATAATCATAGATTTTTGTGCATCAATATAATTTACTATTATTTAGTAGATTATTATTAATAATAATAACATTAATGGTTTTATGATTCCATAATTTTAAAATTAAATTAAATATCATAGATCATTACGTTTTAGTCTTCATTGTCATATTTATAGCATTAAAGATCTAAAGATAATGATTAAAAGTGTTAAATTTGCCAAAACGAATTAATTCTAAAATTTGAGGAGAAGTTAAATATAAATTCTTTGAACAAAATGTGTAATACGTTTTTCTATGACGATAAAATTGAAAACATTAATATTTTGCTTTACTGACACTTAATAGTGTGACCTGATGGCAGGGTGTCTGGCGCTCTGTGTCACAGTTTTCGGGTTTGAGTTCCGGCCGTACCACGGATGATGGTAGTGGTTCGGAATCCTTTGTACCGTAGGTCCCGGTATAATATGACTTTAGAGCGTTGAGCGTAGCGTTGAAAACTCCTGAAAAAAAAAAAAAAACATCTCCTGTTTCGAAATCAGCCAGTGGGCAGATGATCCTCGTCCACCATGGCCTATAGTGTCAGGGAGTTAGTTAATACTTAATGGTTATCTATTCTTGAAATCAGATGTGCAGGATATATTTGCATATTAAAGCATAAATAGTTTTAAAACTAAATATAAAAAGTAAAAAAAAAAAAAACAAATAATTTAATAATACTTTTCATCGATAGAATTTTTTTACAGACGTTCAAGTAGCCATGGTCTATATCATGTCCACCGATAATATGACAGCTATTGTGAAAGAAATCTCAGATTCAATCAGACTGACACACAGTGCAGTCACTGCTTTCAAAATCGATGCGACTTGAGTGCTATTCAGAAAACACATATATCGTAGGGGTATTTTCTCGAATCAGGCATACAAATGCTGAAGGATAACCCTAATAGTTCTACCGTAAGGCAATGTTACCTCTTCATAGCCAGTCAGTGAATTGTTGGAAACATATATAGTGCAGGCGCAGACATAGAATTTTTTTGGCGGGGGAGGGAGGAGTTTAATAAAATAAACTGTAAACGTTTGGGGATAGTTCAATATGTCATAATAAACTGCAAGTATTAGGAAATCCACTTAAAATCGAATTTCCGATTTCAATTATTATTTATAGATAATTTTAACATTGCAATAATTTTGTTTCAAATACATAAAAAAAGAAAACATTAAAACTAAAATGTATCATCAAAGAAATAAAGTTTAATTTAAAAAAAAAAAATACAAAATTACAAATAAAAATAAATTTTCTTTCACCTACTGTCAGCTCATCGATTACATATCTCATTTCAACTACAATATCCTGATGAATATTTAATAAAGCTAGACCATTTAGACGTTCTCGCCCTACTGCCTTTCTCAAATTGGTTTTCCGCCTTTATAGAGTTGAAAAAGATTTTTCATTCCGGTATGATGTCGCTAATAGGGTGGCGAAAAAGTTAAATAAGAAATATTATATTAGGATATACGTTCTTCCAATCACCTAAAATGCGTTTTTGCATATTGCAGTTTTGGAAAATTTATGGAAGCAATTTCTTAAATGCAGGTGCTCGTTTAAAAGTTATAAAATTAATAAAATTTTATAAAATCATTTAATTTTATTTCTGTCAATTTATGGTCATTTGCAAAAAGCGCATCAAGTTATTGTAATTTTGTGATTAATAAACTTCGCCCTCAATTGCCTCAACAATTGATCTAAAAATGCTATAAATATATTTTTTCGAAACAAAATGGAGACTAGTATTACTGGTATTTTTTCGAAACGAAATGGAGCCAGGAGGTAATTCTCATTAATTTTTATTAACAAATTGAATTGAATTAGATCACTAACAGCAGTAATAAAAGTTTAAATTCAATTTCGGAATCTTTGTGAATAGAACTAGTTTGAACATTAACATCATCATCAATAAAATTCACGCAGAGTAAAGTTCGTTATCTGACTTTTGTAACAATTTACATAGAGGAAATGCATATGCAAACAATTTATATAATACCAGTTCAGAAAAACTAGCTTTATTGTCACTGATTCATAGCTTTCTATTCATTTACTACCATAATAATTCTATTCATCTAATAGGAACTGTCGTATTTTCTCCTGTTGAATTCGGAATATATTAATTTTTTGTAAAGTATGCCCAAAACCTGGCTAAGAGTTCCAGAATCGCCGATTTAACTTAATTAACCTGGTAGACTAAAGTTAGCATACATGAAAATTTCACAATGGTACTACAGTGACTCCGATACTGGTGTCGAATTCTGCTTTCCTTGGACGTGTGCACAACTCTGAATGCTGACTCTGGACAGTGGCTCGCCCGTGTCTTCAAAGTTTGATCTCGTGCACATATTTAGCTTATGGGTTGGGGTTTAATTAGAAAACAAGAACAATGTGATTGCATTTGTTTTGTAATATACGTAAGATTTGGTGTGATGTCTTCTGTTTATGCAATTTGCATTTACTGGATTTAATTTTTGCTATTGCAGTAAGAAGTCTTCTTATGTCTTCGTGCGCATGCGCTTTAAAACAAATGTATTTATAATGTTAACTTCTCCGTACTGTGACATAGCTAAGCATGAGAGAATTAGCATTCATGTTACACATGATCATATACTCGCCAGTGACCGTGAGTCTACATTTTCGCCGTACCTCCAAGTAATCACATTGAGTAACCCTAGGGCACACGTACCCCAGTTTGGAAACTATTGCAGTAGTGAAATATAATGCTCACAGATGCTCATCGAATAAGAAAAGATACACAAATTTAATTTGACCAAACAATTTTTAAACAAGCTACCATGCAAAGTTTATAAAACAAAAATCCCAACAAACATTATGCATGATAACTTTTAGTTTTTAATTAAACAACTTTATTCTAACATATTTTTCTTCCTCGTAAAATGAGAAACAGTAAACTCGTTTTAAACGAAAAAAAAATAATTAAAATTAAAACGAACATTATAATTTTTTGTGCACCAGCTTAATTGAAAAACCGATTGCAAACGTAAGCCGTATAAAATTGTATCTTGTAAACGAATTCACGCCAGCGTGTTTACAACTAGTTAACGACAATTAATGTGTTCCTAACGATACAAGCTGCCAGTCAGATTAGATATTGCTTTCTGGGGCGGCCTGATTCATTCGAACAACAAAGCCGTTCGCCATCAATCTCCGATAGTATCGCCGTGATAAAACCTCAACTAACTGCGAACTGCTTCACTTGGACTGCGCGCTGCACTAATTGCACTCATTAGGTGCTCCGCCATTTTATCAGCAGTTGCAGTAATTTAGCAGTATTTATGTGGCAGGAGGTCATTTAAAAATTCCACATAAAATACAGCTTGTCCCTGTTGAGAAACGTCGGATAAATTTCGTTGGGAAATGTGTGTTACTTTTCTTTTCGGGGTTGCTGTAGTAGTTAGGACTCTTAGAAATTGGCTTAAAATTTAAAGCCTTGTTTTGTAAAAAAAGTATTGTCATTATTAGTTAGAAATCATATAAATTACTAGGAAGTACTTCTATAGAATAAGTTTATCATAAATATACTTTTTACAATTCAGTATTTTCTTTAAATCTAATACATTTAGCCATTTATTGATAATTGAACTTTAAAATGAGCTAGAATCATCAGTCAATTGATAGAAACAAGCAATAAATTAGTATTGAGTAGACACTTTATATTAGTTTCTATTTAAAAGAATAATTCAGCTTTTCAGAATTAACATTATAAATAATTTTTCATTTTAAATATTAATTATTTCCTAAACAATTATTATTTCATCTAGTTAACGGATGAATAACCGAAATATTTTTTTAAATTATAATTTTGTTGGTAGGATTGTCAATAAAAGTCATTGAGAAATTTTAAAAAATTTTATCATCGATTTTGTCCGTCGATTAAATGTTTTATTTATTTTGTTTTCATGTAAAATTACTCTTAAAAATTGTAATTTACTAACAAATAAAAAACTCCACTGTTAGTGTATAATAATTCCTACTTTCCTCTTAAAGCTGCCGAATTTCTTTTAAAAACACTTTTAAACATTGCTTGAATTCAAAATATGCTCTTCAATTTATAGAAAATCTTCCTAAAGAGGCTTTTTATGAACAAGACATTTTTGTTTTGTTTGAAAAAATTTTAAGTAAGATATTTTCAGGACTTAATCACCTATTGAACTTTTTTTATTTATTTTTACATCATCTAATATCATCACGAAATTTAAAAAAAAAAAAGTTAAAAACCTATTTGTTTATATATTAAAAAATACATTTTTTTATATATTATTACTTTTTATGTTTATTTATTTATTATTTATATATTTATTTATTTATTATTTTATATATTTATTTATTTATTATTTTATATATTTATTATTTTATTACATTAAAATAATTGAGTAGTAGCCATAAATATATTTTGTGTTCCAGCTTATCATGGAACACAAATATATTTGGTGGTGGAATACTTTTTGTTGGTGGTGGAATACTTTTTTCTTATAATGCATTGCATTAAAATATAACTATTTTGAACATATACGAAAAAAATTCCCTGTACAATTTGTTTTTTTAGTTAATTAATAGTTATCCAAATTATTTATAATTGGTATCTTTTGTTTCAATCTGTTGTTTAAAATGAATTTTTAAAAAAAAAAAAATCTGCATTTAGACTGTACAAAGAGAAAAAATAAAAATAAGGCTAATTTATAGATCTTGATTGTAATTTGGAAATAGCAATCTTGGCAAGGTATTTGACACTTTTGGCTATTCTTTCTTCCTCGAACGTACTAGAAACTAATCAAAGAGTTTTATACTATTAGCCCAACATAAAGAAAATGTGAATTTTTATTTTTATCGCCTATCATTATCATTCGCGTTTTTTCTTCTTTTCTAAACACCACCTTTTATTATTAATAATATTTTAATTATAATATATCAGGTACATAGCTTATCCTTGTTCAAAGCAAGAACGAAAAAAAAATTACAAAAATATGATTTTTAATAAATATGTCATACAGAAAACACGGTCTTCTTTTCTTCAACGTCTGAGAATTAAATATTCAGAATAATCTCGGTCGGTTCGTATTTACATGAAGATCTACCAAAGACGCAGTGGTACTTAGCGTAGGTATCTACTGCGGCGAGGCATCGTGTTCCCTTAAGGCATGATAATCCTATCACGGGGCATCGCCGTAATATCTTAAGTTGGGAAGAGGACGCGATAGTCCAAATCCGTTAACATAGTCGAGAATTGCAGGGCAAACAAGAAAGAGGGGCGGCAAATATTTACAAGAGGATTAAAAAGGGGCGCAAGGCGGCTTGTCTTGTATTCGGAACAGCTGCGAAATGAGATTAAGTGCAGCGGAGGCGGTAGGTGAAAAAAAAAGGGGCGGCACCAGGATTTAAATATCGTTATGTTTGAAAAGAAGTAGGACACGTTGAGTCATTTACACTGATATAATAAAAAAGTTCCTACAAATATTTACTCCAAAACTGATGCCGTTTTTAAGATGGTAAATCACGTTATGCTTCTTTACTTACTCGGCAGCGGGAATTTCTGCAACAGGATTATGTCTTTCAGATAAAATATTGGAATTTTTATTGTCGTATATATGCATGTACAAGAGAAGTAGGAAGAAAAAAAGTAATAATAAAGATTGCTCTCAAATATTTTATAAAGAAAGCATAAATTTTGCAGGATCATCCTGAGTAAGCAACAGAAGGTAGTGTAAATATTGTAAAGGTGCGACCCTTGTTCGTAGGAAAGCTTAAACAAACTTATAGTATGTGAAAATTTGAACATAGAGATCAAATCATAGAAAACAGAGAAAGGAAAATCGAATCCTATGTTATAGAAAAGATATATATTCTTGTTTTTTCCCAAGAGATTTGCTGGATAGACATACGTGTAATTTTATTTCCCTGAAATTATGAAGGAACTTTTATTTATTATTGCCTTAGAAAAATTAATTCCTTATTAGTTGTCAAAACGTTATATCTGATTAATACATGTGAAATGAATATATCTTATTTAATCCTTCTTTCGAGTCTAATTTAAAAAGTAAAGATTATTAGAATATATGATTTATAAAATTTAATTTAATTCTGCTGTTTATGAAAATTCTTTCTTTCATTTTTTTTTTCGGTTGCTTGATTTTGCTCTTATAAGGATTTAGATGTTGATAATGGAATTTTTATTAACTTATTCCAGTATTTCTAGTTACACAGAGAAATAGTCGGAAATCTTTTAGCTGACGATCTGAATTAATGGTGTCTGTTCATATCAACCTATTACATTTGTCATCGAATATTGTGATTTTGCAAAGTAGTATCTATAATACATGCAGAAAGCGTGTATCAAATTTTAGATTATTGACATGATAACTACACACATTTATACTACATAAAGAATAAGCTGATTTCTAGCAATAATTTCTCAAACATTTTCTTTAATATATTCTACTTATTTGTCGCAAGAGACCCATGGTGGGGCAAACAGATTTCTATACAGCCTAAAGCCTACTAGCCTATCAACTTACTCAATTTTCTACCTACTTGGAGATTTCGATTGAATTAAATGGCTTCTTTTTACAGGGTAGGATTGTCAGGACTACGGCCAACTCTCTACAAGTTGTATTAGATCATGACCTACGGTTTAAAGTGGATCCCGAAACACTACAAATATCCATGTCATCTCCGGGCACCTGTGGCTCCGAACATCAGAATGCTAGACCGCTAGTCAGTCTGCCATCAGACAACTTTTAATTTATTAAATCACTTTAATTTAAAAAAAAAAAATATGTTTAATAAATTAAATTCACTATTGCCATAAATCTATTTTTTTTTTCCAGCTAATCCCATTGCTGATGGAATACTTTTCTTATAATGAATTGCATTAAAATACAGTTATTTAACACATATACTGCATATTTGCCTGTTCATGTTTTTAGTTAATTAATAGTTATCCAAATTATTGATAGTTGAAAGGATTCAATCTGTTGTTTAAAATGAATTTTGTTTTTCAAAATATTTCACATTTAGACTGCGCAAAGAGAAAAACTGCCAATTTATAGATATGTCAAAATAATACCAATTTATTAATCTGCCAAAATACGGCCAATTTGTAAATCTTGGGAGTAAATTTGGCAATAGCAATCTTGGCAAAGTGTTTGGTAATTTTTGGACTACTACATACTTCAATTGAATTCAAGGCCCAATGGTTCAAGATCCACTGATAAACAATCAAAAAGCACACGAGTAATATTGTTTGCATACGAAAACAATAATTCCGCGATGTTTTTACAGTAAGTTGATATACAACTTTAAATCTATATCCTTTGAACTCTGTTTAATAGTATTTGGGTTTCTTTTTGTTTATTTTTATATTATTTAATCCTTTACACAATTTTTATTATTATCGTGCTTTAAAAGAGAAAGCTTTTGATGTACCAAGCGAAAATACAGCTCATGGTCTCCATTTACGAGACACTCAGATCTGGGCATAAAAAGTAATTATTTAATAACGCCCATTAAATATCGCACTTCAAACTTGATAAAGTAAAATAAGATCTTTTGCTTTACGGAAGAAGCAAAAGAAAAAGTTATTACTCCAGAAACACAATCGCGAGATACCTTTGAAGTTATTTTGATGCCTTAAGTTCAAGAAGAACGGAATTAAGTTTCGAGATACTTGTGGCAGCAAGAAAATATTCAGAGAGATGTGACTTAGAGTGTTCGAGGAGGGGAGACGTAATTAGTTTATGCACGTGGGGATGCACATTTGATTAAAATATTTCCAGCCTAAGGCGTTTGTTAAATTTAAATTCATCATGAAAAGAATTCCGAGGCATGCCTGTTAAAAATAACTTGAAGTGCGTAGCTCAAGTAGTGAGATAGGGCGGTGCTGCTACAGAGGTGTGTGTGCTTGTAGCTTCTTGTTCACTCGTATCTCTTCTTTATGAATAAATCAGATACCAAGAGGGGAAGTCGGTGAGCAAATTATGAGGCCAAGATTAGACTAGAAGTCTACGAAGACAGCACGCGAGATGCTTAGTATTTTTTAACGGACTACAATAAGATCCTTTTTTTTTTTTTTATATGTGGGGATTTTTTTTTGTTCAAATTTTCCCTCAAACAACTAGGGATGCGTTTTTAGTAACGATTCGTTTTTGTTTTTTTCCCTTCCCAATTTCGTAATTTTTTCTGCAGTGTCTGTCATGCAGGGCACAGTGAATAATTGCTTCCACACCGAGAGGGAAAAAAAGGGAAGAAACGGAACCAGTGACTATTTCCGTGCCCGAGACCGAAACTTATAATTTGCAGTTACTTTAATTGAGGAGGGGGAAAGGGAGGGAAAAACAGGAATTGCGTTCCCACACGCCTTTAAGAAAAGGGGAAAATTATTACCAGTTGCTATGGAAATGGGGAAAATTAATTCGAAATAAGAATGCTTTATAATTAAATTTCACAGCGAAATTCTTTAGTCCGTTTTTAAGTAGCAAAAATTAAAAGGACGAATGAAAAATAGGGTAATGTTCTAAAAATGAGCAATTAGGTCTAAAACGGAACAATTTAAACTTTAAAGTAGTAATGCTTTTGCTCGTTCAAAAGCGTGGAGCATCGAAAAGTTTTCTAACTATTTGGAATGGAAATTTACTATTCGTGATGTTCAATTTTGAATGATATATGTTCATATAAATTCAGAGTAAGAATTATGCATTTATGACCCAACAAGGGAAATTAAAAAGTGGAATTTTATTTTTCATTAAAAATTCTATTTTTTTCTTTCACATTTGTATGATGAAGTGTTTAACATAATTGCAAAAAAAAAAAAAAAAAAAAAAAAAAAAGGCGGACTATATATTATTCGATATTAGCATGTTTTTGAAGTAATTAAATTCTCTGACATAAAACATTCGTCAAATAAAATAATAAACTAAATAATTCTTTTTTTAAATTTTATTCTGTAAAATTGACAGCAAATATTGTTTCATTAAATCTATTTCAAGTTATTGAGTGTTAATATGTAGTATAAAATTAGTTTTCATATAAAGTAGTATATTAGTATTCAAAAATATGCATAATAATAGTATTAACTATATTAGTATACCAGTAATAATCATAATACTTATATTAACTATGCTAGTTTTAATAATAATCATAATACTAATATTAATACTAGTATACTAACAATAATCATAATACTAATATTAATATACTAGTATACTAACAATAATCATAATACTAGAATACTAATTCATATATATTTGTGAGCATCAGCATAATTTATAATTATTTAATAAATTATTATTCTTAATAATAACAATAATAGTTTTAAGTTTTCGTAATCTTAAAATTAAATTAAACATTATAGTTTATTGCTTTTTAATCTTCATAGCCATATTATTAAAAATATAGCTTTGTATTAATGATTCAATAAACTAAATTTGCCAAAATTGATTTTAAATTGCCCTTAATTTTGAAATTTGCAGAAAAGTTAAAAAAATTAAAGACTTTGAACAAAATATGTAATACGTTTATCTATCACGATAAAAATTAAAAATTTAAAACATTATTATTTTGCCTTGCTGGTATAATATGTTTAATAGTGGGTCAATATGGCAGAGTGTCTGGCGCTCTGTTCCACAAGTTTTGGTTTGATTCCATTTTACAATCAATTTTTTTCTTTTCTCTTTTGCCAGTTCATCGATTAGATATCTTATTTCAACTACGATATTCTGATGAATATTTAATAAAAAGCTAAACCATTTAGAGGTTCTCGCCCTACTGTCTATCTCAAATTGGTTTTCAGCTTTCGTAGCGTTGAAAAAGATCTTTCATTCGCCTCTGATGTCACTAATAGAGTGGCGAATAAGTTTAATAAGAAATATTATATTAGGACATATGTTCTTCCAATCACCTGGAATGTGTTTTTGCATATTGTAGTTTTGGAAAATTGATGGAAGCAGTTTCTAAAATGTAGGTGCTTGTTTAAACGTTATAAAATTTTCAAAAAAATTTATAAAGTCATGTAATTTTTATTTCTGTCAATTTATGGTCACTTGGAAAAAGCGCATCACGTTATTGTAATGTTTTTGTGATTCATAAAACTTCTCTTTCAATTGTCTCAACAATAGATCTAAAAATGGTATAAATATCATTTTCGAAAAAAAAATAGACTGGCATTTTCTAATAGATAATTCTCAGTTATTTTTATTATCAAATTAAAAGTAAGTTAGATCCTAATGACAGTAATAAAATTTTAAATTGAGTTTCGGAACCTTTGCGAATAGAACTAATTTGAACATTAACATCATTATCAATAAAATTCATGCAGAATAATGTTCGTTATCTGACTATTGTAACAATTTACATAGAGGAAATGCATATGCAAACAATTTTATGCAATACAAGTTCAGAAAAACAAGCTACATTGTCATGCAAAAATCATATATTTCTATTCATTTAATGGCATAATAATTCTATTCATCTAATGGTAACTGTCGTAATTTCTCCCTGTTGGATTCCGGGATATATTTTAATTTTTGTAAAGTATGTCCAAAGTTATCTAAGAGTTCTAGATTCGCCGATTTAAGTAATTAACCTGGTAGGCTAAAGTTAGTGTACATGAAACATTACACTATTGTACTGCAGTGTGGGTGTTCAATTCTGCCTTCCGTGGACGTGAATGCTGACTCGAAATGCTGACTCTGGAATGCTGACTCGAAAAGGCTGGACAGTGGCACGCCCATGCATTCAAAGTTTGATCTCGTGCACATATTTCGCTTATGGGCTGGGGTTTAATTAGAATTTAACATGAGGAATATGATTAAATTCGTTTTAGTAAAAAAAAATTGGTGTGATGTCTTTGCTCGTGCAATTTGAACATACTGGATTTTAATTTTTTGCCATTTGCGGATTCTTCACTGTCTTCGTGCGCATGCGTTTAAAACGAATGTTTTTATGATGTGAAGTTACCCATACGCACTGCGACAGCGATCATGAGAAGAACTAACGTTGACGTGACATGATCACACTCGACAGTGATTGTGGCGAGTCTACACTTTTCATGTACCTCTAAGTATCACGTTACGTAACCTTAAGTGCCCGTACCACAGTTTGGATGCCACTTCACTAGTAGAACAGAAGGTTCACACAAGATCACTGAATAGAGAAATGATACAAAAATTTGAATTTGATCAACAATTTTTAAACAAGCTACCATGCAATGTTTATGAAACAAAAATCAAACATGAAGCAATATGCATAACAACTTTTAGTTTTTAATTAAGCAACTTTGTTCTAATATCTTTTTCTTCCTCTGCATGGAAATGAGAAACTCGTTTTAAAAAAATTGCAATTAAACCAAAAATTTTATTTTAGTTGCTTTTACACCAGCAATTGAAAAACCGATTCCAAACGTAAACCGTATCAAGCTGTATCTTCTAAACGAATTCACGCCAGCTTGTTTACAACAGTTAACGTCAATTAATGCGCAATCCTAACGACACAAGCTGCCAGGAGATTAGATATTGCTTTCTGGGGCGGCGGGTTCATTCGAACAACAGAGCCGTTTTCCATCAGTCTCCGATAGCATCGAAGTGATGCACAAAACCTCCAGCTAACTACCAACTGCTTCACTTGGACAGCGCGCTGCACTAATTGCACTCATTGGGTGCTTCGCCATTTATCAGCAGATTTGCAGTAATTTAGCGTATTTATGTGGCAGGGAGGTCATTCCACATAAAATACAGCTTGTCCCCCTTATTGGCTGATCGGATAATTTTCGTTGGGAAATGTGTGTTACTTTTCTTTACTGTAGTTGGACTCTTAGTAGTTGGGTTAAAATTTTAAAAACCTTGTTTTGTAAAAAAATATTGTTATTATTAGTTAGAAATAATGTAAATCACTAGGAGTTCCTTCTATAGAATAAGTTTAACATAAATATACTTTATAATTCAGTATTTTCCTTAAATCTAATACATTTGATCTTTTATAAATAATTGAACTTTTAAACTGAGCTAGAACCATCAGTCAGTTGATAAAGCAATCGAAATTTATTAGCGTTAGATAGTCACTTTTTATTAGTTTCTGTTTGAATAGTTGTAATGATCCAACTTTATAAAAAAAAATTTCATTTAAATATTAATTATTTCATGAACATGTGGTATTTCATCTTTTTAGCAGAAGAAGAATAGAAATATTTTTGTAAATTATAATGATTGTCAGTAAATTATCGATAACGTCATCGAGAAGTTAAAAAAAATAACATCGATTATTTTTTATCAGTTTTTATTTCCATGTAAAATTATTATTCATAAAAACTGTAATATAGTAATAAAAAACTTGTTTATGATGATTATTAGTTTTCCTCTTAAAGTTGTCAATTTCTTTTTTTTTTTTTCAGAAATAACTTTAGCTTTTGTTAGCTCATGTTTGAATTTAAAATATGTTCTCCATTTTGTAGGAAATATCCTAACGCAGCTTTTTATAATTAAGACATTTTTTTTTTTTTTTTTTGGATTGAAAATTTCTTAAGTAAATTATTTTTCTTGACTTATAAATCTATTTTTTTTTTTTATTTATAAATCAATTAATATCACCATGAAGAGGTAAAAAAAGTTAAAATTCTTTGTTTTGTATTGAAAATATTTTTACATTTACACAATATCTTTTTTTTTTACAAATATGTTTATTTATTATTATTTTATAGATTTATATTTATTATTTTATAAATTTCGTTTATTCATTATTTTACTACATTAATAATTGCTTAGATTCTGCAATTTGTTTCTTACATTGATCAGTGCATCATTAATTAAAAAGTGATTCTTGTATTTTATGAATTAATACAAAGC